>UXUI01008983.1:9005-19924 GCA_900576705.1 Enterobius vermicularis
AACTTTTCCAACAACCATTTTTATGAAAGAAAAATCGCGTGCGAGATGGGACAAGTTTTACAAGAAACCTGTAGTTGACTTCTCGCTCTATACAGGATAAAATTCTCCAAGCATTTTCAGGATTGTTGCTCAGTAACGGCATTATCAAAGTTTCCTTAAAGAGGAACAGGGTAAGAATTACGTGGAAAACAAACAATTAACAGACAGTCTTATTACAATAACTCATAAAATTTAACGACAAATACTTTTACACATACAGTTATTAATTCTGCTGCTCTTTTTGCAACACTTTCTTCCCGATCTGTAATCAGTGGCAAAACAGAAAGTAACCAAGACCGATCTAACGCATCTGTACAGCGACTGGAATTCAGTAACAAAATCTTACTGATCGATTCCGCAGACTGTTTACGTATCAAAAGCGATTCATCTCTACACCGTTTCTGAAAAAGAAAAAAAGTTCCGAGTATCGTGACGTGTTTTACCTGCAAAAAATGTAGCTAAGTCAAATCCAGAAAATTTAACTAAAATGACTCGACAGTAACAACACGCCTATAATGGAACAAGTTTATAAGAAAGCAAACCTGAAAGCAGTCTAAAGCAGCTTCAATATCGGACTCCTTTTCCAAATAAGGAAAGAAGACTTCAAGGGCCTGTATCGCTGCTTTTCGCGCAGAAGCCTAAACAGCTTTGAAAAATGACTTTAAAAACTTCTTATACTGAGAACTAAACAATTAATAACTGTCACAGTGAGATTTAAACTGTCTATCTCTCAAACTATAGTAATAGCTTATTGATGGTTTCCGTCTCTAGCCTATTGCGAAATTCTTGCTCCCATAAGATAATGAAGCAAAGCAGTAATGTACTTTAGGATCTTGAGCTCTACTCAGCAAACTTCGAAGAACTGGATTAGCAACTTCAACTTCACCACGAAACTGATTTTTACAGGGCAACTCTGCAACACTACCCTCCGTCTCAGCCTGCAATTACTTTCTGAACATACCAGATACAACACAACGCATAAAGAAGTACAGAAATCAATAAAAAGTTTAAGTATAAAGAACCATTTTATCGAAGTAATGCGGTAATGAACTCCTCAGCAGCGGGTCTCCTAAAAATTCAGTAAGCTGAAATATGGCACGCGCCCTCACTGTAGGAGCTTTGTCATCACAGGCTTGGACAATTACAGACAACAAGCCTTCCACAGGCTTGAACAATGCTCTACTGGTTGAGGGAACCGCAGTAGAGTCAGGTGCAGTATTTTCTTTGTTTTCTCGAACAGTTTCATCCTGGGAACGACTTAACTCATCAGCCACTTCTTCGTTCGGGCACTCTTTACCATCAAGAGCGTTTTCCCCTGATTGCAGTTCCACCATCATGCTCAGATTTGAAGTACCTGTAAACTATCCATTACAGTTAATTTACTTCGTATCACTCGGTAAAATTTTACCTAACAGGCGGACGATAAACGGAATGACTTCGATAGCAAAATTCCTACACGAAGTACGAGAGTTTGAGCCAAAAACTGTCAAAAAGTGAGCAAATCTCTGAAAGAAAGTTCACAGTAAACTAAAAACAAAAATTCTTTTTCAAATTCTCCGGAATAACCATAAAAAATACCTTTAAGAGGTCGATCAAGAAAAAAAGACAGACAAATATCAAAATATTACTCACAAAGCGATATTGTTCAGGAAGCATTCCAACAACTCTAAAGACACAATCTGCCACCCTGACACGATAATCACTACGATCGGGACAGCGATAACAAATATTCTCAAGAAGATCGAACACAGCATCAAGCTCCTCCGAAAGCTGTTTCTGGAACTCAATTCCAGAAAATAAGATCCTTTGTGTCATTTTTAAACTCATAGTCATTTAATAAATAAGTTTTACATGTTTGGTAAAGAAAATAAGTTATCACTTATACTAACCTCAACACGTAATTTTAGGAAATTTAACATAAGGTTTTTTCCCAGTTCCATTTTTTTTGTTGGATGAGACTGGGCCGGCAGAACGGTGTTTTCAAAGGTCCAAAATAGCAAACGGGGCATTACTATCCGAGAAAAAACAAGTTTTGTCCCAGAATGTCTTGAAGCTACTAGACGATGCATTAAAGAGAAACACCGATCAGAAAAATGTTTTTTCTCCTAAAACGACAGATAACGTTCTTAATGAGAGTAACATCAGAAAAATCCAAGAACTTCATCTCAAAAGTTTAACAAAGGACGAAACAAACTACAATAAATTAAAATAAAGACTGTTTTGTTTAACAACTCATGACAGTTCAAAGCCACAAAATTAAGAAAGCAATCATTTGCCGCGAAACGGCCAAATGAAAAATCAAGAAACTAAAACACTTTTAATCTAGCTGTATATGAAAAAATACGCGTACTTGGAAATCTGAATACCGCCTGCACTCAATAACGTTAGTATTTTCGTTAAGATCAATTTGCATTACATCTCTCACAAGATTTGCTGTACATATCGCAGTATCACGAAAGGCAGATAAAGAGACTGCAAAAATTAAAACTGTCACAATCCTAGAACTCTTCACTATCTGCTTTCAAAAACATTTCAAGCAATTAAACAATTGGAGCGTTATTTATTTTGTCACTGATGGACGCGAAGACTGATTCGCATACTTCTTAAAGAGACTTCACAAACCAATGTACCATAAGAAGAAACAGATGCTGAAGAACCGCTAAATAACTAATCTAATTCTTTTCTTAACGTGAACGTCTTCTTAGTGATAAGTATATGATTGAATCGTAAAACCGGGAAACATTACTACACAGTAATTGCCACTAAAACCTTACCTTTGTTTAGAAATACAAAAAGCGAGTCCAATCCACCAAAGAGAAGTTCCTTTACTTCAACTTCGTCACTGGGAGTAAGATTTTCAACTACTAAAACAACCGAATGAACTAACAAAATTAACTATTCCCAGCTCCTTCACCTTACAAACAAAAAAAAAAAAATAACGCAAGACAAACTTGTTGATTCGCCTGTCTCATCCTGGGCAATACTCTTTGTTTGTTTTTTTCTCCTTCCACCTTTCTGCTGCCTATTTCCACTAGCACGATTCGCCGTCCCAGAAAAACCGCTTAAAGTTAGCAGTCTATAAGCTACCCTCAAGATTTCCAAAGATTTCTGAAATAGTTCTTCTTTAACAGCAGACAAAAGCGAAATTGCAGGTAACTACAAAGCAGCGTTAAAAAGCTTATTCCTGCAGAAAAATATGTAGCAACAAATACATTTTAATGTACAGAAATCTACAACAAAACATTTTAAAAAACAATTACCTTCTCACAAGTCAATTTGAAACTTAATTTATTAGAAACAGAAACCCACTTGAAAAAGAAACTGGTTGAAGACACAGTAGGCTTGTGAACCATTTAGACTACAGATGGCTATATAAGTAGACGCCGCTATTAAACCAGTAATTTTCTCTCCAACGTCTCTGAAAGTGATAACAACTTCCTAATCCGAGAAGTGACTAGAAAATGAACCATTACTCAGGTTCAAAATGCAAAGTAAGCACGTTTCAGCAAAAATTAACATACACTTTACCACTCAATGCCCTTTCCAACAACGTCCATAAAAACAAAATGAATTTCCCAATTTTCATGCCTTTCATCCCTAATTCATCCCATATTTCTTCCGTATTCTTAGCCTTCTGTTCGTAACGTAAAATTACAGCGCAAACTGCAAACGAACATGAATTGAAAGAAAAAAAGGTAGTAAAATAAAACGTTAGCAAAAGATAGAATACGGTAAACAGAACCATACATTCTGAAGTGTATTTATATAAATATAAATTTTCAGAGAAAAAAACTCGTAAATTTTAGTACATACGTTCCGACAACTGCTGAGGAAACCCTGGCACATTTAGTAAGGATAACTGTACTTGAGAAACGAACTGTTCGTATTCGGTATAATTGCTTTCCTGACTAGAACAGTGACAAACCAAAATTAAAAAAACAATATTTCGAAGTTTTCAAGAAGAAAAAAACTTTACAAGCAAACAGTTTAAGCACAGTTATACAGACTTTTTTCAATTAAAAAACCTAAAAAATAAAACGTATCAAATTTAACCACCAAGCACTAATCCAATCTTCATGTATCTCAGCGAAAACACTTTCAAATTCTCTAAAGCACATGAACAGTTCATCTTTCTCGGTAACTAACATCACACTCGCCAGCAGCTCAGTGATATCTATAAAATAAAATCTGAAATGGTTCATTCAATTCTATAACCTCCCCTACAGTTTAATACGACTAATAACACCAGAATAAAACGTATTTAGAAAAACCAGTCAACAAACTAGACTATCAAAGTGAAGATTACTAAACAATTTTTTATACATAAACCTTTGTAATAATAATATTGAGAGGCGTAAAGATGAGTAAAGCACTTTCATTGCTAATTGTTCAAAAAGTCGCATGTATACTGCTTTACTGCAGTTATTCTCAATAACAATGTGTATTGACTTTGAAAAAGCAGAAATAAAATGCGTTTATTTTTGCTAAAGGGTTCTGAAACAAATTCGTCAGCAAAGACGACGAACTTTGACAGTATTTACGTCACAGGAGACGAAATGAAGTCAACTGTTAGAACCGTCAACCCCGCAACGAGCATTCTGAGGATACAGTTGCCAAAATCTTCTGGACAAAAGAAAAATTCTACAAAGCATTCGCAGCAAGATCAAAATATGAAAATAAATTTGTTTTATGGCATTCAAATTACAAATTTTAGCGCTTCTTTTTTTCGTTGCAGGATCTGTACGTGTCTGAGAATTATGAAGAAAACATTTTACAGCCCAATTGCTTGCGAAACGCCGGAGACCGCAAATCGCCATAGTATATAATATTATTGTCGCCAAGTCTAGTGTAATTTTGCTGAATTGTCGGGTAAATGTACAAAATGGTTTGAGAATCTCCATTTCAAGAAAGCGGTAATACTTAGTATCACTGTACTTTTCACAAGGTCATTTTGCAATCAATAGAAAACTTTTTTTTTGAGCACAACCAAATTTATTAGTACCTAAAAGTAACTGGAGTGAATTTAAATTATTTGCAATAAGATTCTCCATTATATTTTTTTATAATAAATCGAAGTGATTTTGAAGTGAGATATTTAATAAATAGCAATAGTTTTGCAAAATTTAAGGAAAAGACAACATTACAAAAAGTTAAAGAAATATTCTGTTTAGCGCTTACTGTAATATGCTATGTGTTTCAATTAAACAATATTAATACAAGATTTCCATAAATACAGCATAAAAAGTGAATGAAATTACCGCACTGTAATTACTTCAGGCGACGCATCTTTACTTGAGAAAGTAAAAGTAAAAGGAGAAGAAAAAGCAAAAGCTGAAGCTGGAAATATTTGTAAACAATGGATGAAATCTTGCACTTCAACTCAAGAAGATAACTGCATGACCTGCATGAGGTCCAACTCCGACACCTGCTATACATCGCTACTGTTGTTTATTATTCCAAGTTTTTGAACATTTCATCTAGCGATCACCTCCTCTTCCCCTGCAATAGTCTTTTTCCTTTGTTCCCGACGAGCAAAGTAAAATTTTGCTAAAAAACCTTGTTCTTTGTTTTTGAGTCATCATCTGATAAATAATTAAGCTCATTTTTAAATTTGCAGTTATTTGCATGCTCTCATTTAAATTATTTTCTTGAAGCAAGTTGGGAATCGGTCCTGGGCAAATTGAAAAAGAAAAGGCTAAAATTGACAATCACATTTCGCAGTTATTATAAAAAAAAATTCCAGTCGGTTTAAAAAATTAGTGCGCAAATTGGAACTGCTGCCTTTATGGACTGTTAATAGTGATTTGGAATGGGAAAATTAAATACAGTTTTTAAAAGGTCTTCTACAATCCAAAGTTCGGCTGACTTTTTTTTTCATCAAGCAGGATTTCACTTTTAAGACAATCCCAATTTTCAGGCTCTTTAATTCAACCAAATAATGAAAGGTAGGAGGAAAGTAATAGCTATTTTCTCACTTGCTGAATTTCTCTATAAAACAGTTTAATAGGAAGAAACCAAGACTTGAAGATTATAGTGAAGCAAATAATCTGAAATTCAGAAATGTTGAATCGGTTTTAATGCTGCCCGTGTTATATTTGTTTTTAAAATACCCAAAAAAATTTGTATTCTGCAATTCAGAAATAGCTTTATTTTGGGAAGTTTGTTTTGATCTATTATGTCTTTTGATATAAATGAATTTTTTCCATTCCTCTGACCCTGAGTAAAACGTCGAAACCCAAATGCTTTAATAGCAATTGTAGTAATGCCGCTACTGGAGGCCTTACAGCAAGTTTGTAATGCAAAGCGCCAGAGCCCCAATTACCTGTATTCAACTTTCTTCAAACTGTCAAAAAAACTGTGGTTGATAGACTATCGGGGCAAACTATTAATATTCAATCGACGCAGAAAAGAAACTTATTCACGAGCACGGAATCCCTCAACAATCTGGAAAAACCCTGGCCAACATTTTTGGCTTTTCAAAACCCTTATGTTGACAATAATAAAACTTTTGATTCAACGTCGATAAAGAAGATGTAAAGAGAGGTGAAACAGTTCCCAATAACACTTATCGATATTGCTTCTACAAAATGGGGAAAATTTTTTAAAAGATATTAAGGGACAATTTAAAACCTGCCAGACGACGAACGCCGCAATAAATCTGACTTATCAGTGCTGGCACTGGAACGAAATCCAGTCAACAATTTATCCCAAGTCCACATCAAAGGAATGAAAGCCAAATCTTGACCAAAAAAGCAATACCTTGCTTCATTCTAGCGCAGCATGACTTGTTAAGGTTGATTGCTCAGTGATGCTACCCTAGAAAATACCGTGTCAGATACTCCAAGTTGCAGGATCGAATTAGACGCTGGGTTCCTGTTATCAGTCTTTTGCGAACGTCAACAGTTGGTGACAATGCAAAAAGTTCAAATTATTGACTTTCTTAGAAGAGCGAAACAAGCGCAAACGCATTATTCTTGCACGTTTATTACGTATTGGGTTACGCTACTGTATTATAGGCGAGAAGAATTGAAGGCAACTGGTTCAAGACAGACTTTGTTCACTTTAAACACGTCTCATGTCATTTAAGCTCATAACGATTGACAAGGTGAAATTAATGAATGCAAAATTGAAGCTTAAACTCTTACTTTATTCAGGAAAGACTCAGTATCCCACTTTCGCGTTGTTTAGCATGATCAGACTTGAAGTGAATATTACTCCAGTAGGTAACTAAAAATTGGGCGACAACCTGCCATGACTTGTGAAGAACAAGATCTTAAAAATCCAAGAGTACAAGATGTAGTTGTGCAAGAAATTTTTGAAAAGCCACTGTACGCAATGTTGAAAAACAGATGCCTGCCCGTTCAAATTCCATGAGATGACTTTACTCGCTCTAAGAACTCGTAATACTCAAGGGCATTCCAGCTCACGACTATTCAAGACCTTTCAGAACATCAAACGAAGAAATAGATAAACCGTATATATTTCAAATAAATATTTTGAAAAAATCATATTAAAGCTTTTCAAGAGAATCAAATTGAAGCTTTTTAAAATCATTTTAAAACTTTTTGAGCGAGCTTTTTTTCAATACTTGTGAAAGACTTACAGCAAAGAGAGGAGAGTCTTAATCGGTGACATTGAAAAATGTAAAAAAGTTCAAGCAATGGCTGAGAAACTCATTGTGAAGTGAACTTTTATCGCTTCACAGCATCCTAGCAATGGATCATCAACGGAATGAAGAATGAAAACCATTAAAAAGATATTGCTTACAACGGAAAGGCTGGTAAAAGTCGCAGCTGAAGCCTTGTGCGTTCTCAGTTTACGACTGATTGCTTCAGTTAAAAAAGACGCTACTGATATATCATGACCAACAGATTCTTTGTTGCCGAAACACAAGCGATGCAAACTGAAGAAAAACGAAATGATCAAAAGGAGTTCAGGTATCATCTCCCAAATCAGGTGGCTATTTATTTCAAGAAAATGGGCAGACTTGAGAGAATCTTGGAAAGTTACTTGCAAATCTTTGAGACGAAAAAGAGATGCTCATTAAAAGGACATAAAACGCCGTCAAAAAAGACCCATAAAGAGTCAAACTGGCACTATAGCGCTTCGATAACCTTCCTCGCGCAAGCTGAGGTATAAGAAATATCGTCAACCTCCCTCAAAACTACAGCGAAGGAAAGCAGCAGCGGTAGTGCAGTTTCTAAGAAATAAATTTGGGACAAAATTTAAAAGGTAATACTACCAATAGCCTTCCTTTCCTTATTAGGATCACAGTTGCAGAAAAGAATCAACGAAACCTGAAGATACCGATCTTGAAAAGTAAGCGTCAAAAGTGTGCAGTGCTGCGATAGTAGAGGAGAACAAAGCGATAGAGGCAGCTCTAATCTTCAAAATAGCTGGTCAATTCTTTATTTATCTCAGCGATGTTTTCCCCTCAGTATTCCATGCTCGTGAAGGAGGAAAAAAGGAGGAAAATTGCTTTACTCTAAGATGACAATGCGCAGCTGTAACTTCTCAAGAAAACCGCAGAGCAGGAAATCAAAGTTTAAAAGAAATAGGAATTGCGTCGTACAATTTCCCCGATGGAGAAGTGGAGAAACAAACATCTTAGGCTGGTCACTGCCTATTTAGTGAATAGAGAGACTTATTTCAGGAAAGGGTTATCGGTGAAGGGCGCTTTTGACTCGCTGGTGTATATGGACGCACAGTTCATGTATCAGTTACCAAAGATTCTATATAGACTCTCTTGATGCACTTAGACTTCGCAACGACAGGTTCCGGCAATTTTTTACTCGCCATAATGGAAAAACCTGGTTACACAGCTCTCCTCTTAGGTGAAATGATACATGCTGTTCAGTTTGTCCCAGTTGAAGTCACTGTCCAACCGACAGTCAGGTGTTATACTGAATCACCTCAGCGTAATAATGAAACAAAGTGGAACTTGCCAGCGCAACAACTGTTTCAACTAGCGATCGATTGGAATGATGCAGCATTCAGTAATCACTTAAATGACTTAAGTTACCAAGCATGAAAAGCAGAACCTCACGGGTACAGCTCCCTGAAAAAGTGCTTGTGGACAGTGCTGGAATATACAATGAAGGAGAGGTTAGTAAACTTCAAAATCAGGTTCTGTATTTTAACAAAAGGCATGTTATTATCCAACTTTTGCAGCTACTGGTGAAACCCTAGACAGGCAGGGCATTTTGATCTGTGGTGATATTGATGAAACCATGTTAAGAAAAGTTGCTAACACGGTATTGAAAGGTCTTTTGTCCGGAGCGAGTAAATTTGGTAATACACGCGCTATTGTATTTGACATTATGGTCATTTATTGATTAATTTTATGGTTCTTTTGTACTGCAGTCCACGGCAAACTTATCTATAAGCTTTAGGTTTTGGTACAGCACTACTGGAAGCCGTCTTGGGAGGTGTGACGTCATATATGGTTCATAAGAAGAGAACAACCTAATCAGTGACAGGAAGAAAGAACATCGGAAAAATGGAGAGGGTTTGTCAAAAAAGCGTTTATGAAGTTGTTTACTAAGATAATCCGCATAAACGATCATTGAGTCTTGAAGCTTTCCATTAATGCTCGATGCAGAACCACGTTGAAAAAATAATTTATGTTCATCAAGGTCTTACCATCAGAGTATTGCGTAAAGCATATGCCGGAAGATAGTCGTGATGATATGTTAGGTTGGTAAAGGAGATGTTTTATAAAGTACCAGACGACTGATAAAGATATGGCGCCAGCGGTAAGAAACCGAACAGAATATAAGCTGGCAATAAAGCACCAGTTTTTCAGTTTTTAGCAAGTTGTGCTTCTGTCAGTTATTTGTTATTTTTGCAATTTTGACTGTTTATTTTTATTTTTGGAATTTTGTAGTGTCTGGGGTCAATATCGGATGATAAAGGAAAAAAGCTGAGAATCTTCTTAGCCCTTGGAAAAATTCTTTTCAGTAGCTCGTGTTTGTCACTTATTTCAACTTGTTGGTCATTGTTGGTCATTGCCGTTGAAACCTTAGCTTTATTATAGGGGCATCAGCAGGTTCTTTATGACATCAAAAGATTAAAAATAAAAGTAAACTAAAATAAAGATCAACCATCTAGAATTTGCAATATTGTCAGCGTTGTTCGTTAACTAGACAGTTGTTTGAAGCAAATTTATTATTGAAGAATTGCGGCTAGGAGGAAAAAAAAAGGTTGATCTAAAGTGTTGCTTCATTGAAAATTCAGTTGAAATTTTTGTTTTAAAAACGCTTAGATATTTGATTTTTTGATGTTTTGCTTATAAATTCTTTTTTTTGTTTAACAGGCTTAATATGTATGCTTTTTTTTATCGCTGTTAATCTAACCCAGAATTCTTGTAACTTTCGACAGCAAAAAAATCACTGATTGAAATAGTAAAATTGGTAAAGAAAAACTGAAATAGGCAGTAACGTAAACGTCTTAAACGTCTTTAACATGGCATAAATTAATTTTTTTCAGAAGTAAACTGTCATAATTTTCAGTTTAGGTTTGTGTCTATGGTTAAGCTCATTTTTCACAAGTCTAAAACGCTGAACTGTTGACTGAACGAAACAGCAAAGATAAAGTTACGAAGAAGAATTGTTTATGAAAAAAACGGATATGCAATACTTTTCAGTATTGTTCAACTTCATCGGTAATCAGTGTGTTGCTCGATTAAATTACGTCGCGATTTTGAAAGCCGATATGCACTGTTTGGAAATTCTGTGATAGACATATCTATATACATAAGCAATAGAGGCTTTGTACTAAAAGGAAGGTTTCAACTTTTTTCTTGATCAAAATACAATTTGTTCGCTACAATGTTGGTGATGCAAATTGGTTGGGTTCCAAAAAAAAAAAAAAAAAAAAAA
>UXUI01008984.1:5036-17665 GCA_900576705.1 Enterobius vermicularis
GATATCAGTAGTTGTTTCGTTATTAAAGCATTCGATTTTTAATAGACCTTAAAGGCTGAAGGTTCTTTTTGTTTCTATTTACTATAGAGGTAATATCTGATTAGTTGGTTTATAACATTTAAAAAATATCAAAGATTTTTGAACACACTGAACAAAGGTGGCATTTTATTGAATCAAAAAAACAGTTTTTTTTTGGTTTAAATATTGAATGAAATATATCAGAAAATCCTTTTTTTTCCGATGTTTACTAATTCAAATTTTTATTTTATTTTTTTTTCATCTTTTTTTGTTGACACAATTATTTTACTGATTCCTTTTTTATGTTTGCTCTTCTTTGTTCTTTTTTTTTTAATCTAAAGCTTTGCTGCTAACTGATCTATTAATTTCAAAAATGAAAAAAAAGAAATTAAAAAATTCAGTGATTGAAATAATATGTCTAGGAAATATTTGTTGAAGAAGAAGAAGAAGAAGAGAAAAAAGAGGAAACAAGCTAATAACTAATTATTTTAATGATTAAATGATTAATTAATTTTCACTAAACAATTCTTAGTGCGGAAGCGGATAGTTGAAGTTGTCAAACTTTTCTTTGGACAGTAAACTGGAGGCTGGGATAGTCAGTCTAAGGAATCGTTAGGATTTTGTCTGCTTAGATGTATCATTTGTTGACTTCAGTTAACACTAGTTTATGCCTTCTGTAAGCCTACTATTTAGTCTTATTATATATTTATTTTGGACTTATTATATATAATCGTCTTTTTGTGTAAATTCTTCTTTTTTTTTCAATACGTATTTTAGAATTGAACTTATACTTCAGAGTTTAATCGGAATCTTCAACTTTTAGGTAATCGGTATTTGTAAATCTGTAATAGTCACTTATTCAATATATATTTTTAGATATGTTAAATGCATTTTTTCTTGCAAAAAATTAGTCAATTTATGTTTGATTATTGATGCTGTCTGATAATGAACGATGATTGAAATATGAAATGAGCAAAAACTGTATTTGCAGTTTTCAATCCTTTTTCAATTCTTTCTTTTGTTATTGTTATTTCACTGTGCTCTGAAATTGACGTCAAACTTAATGACGCATATTGAAAAGTTTTGTCAAATTTAACAGTTTAGCAGATAGTTTCTTTGTTTTTTTTTTCTTTTGTTGCTGTTAATAATTTTACATTTTCAGGTTGTTATTAAATGATAAATTTTTTTTGATTATTGTCTGTAAATAAATGGTCTTCGAACAACCTTCAAATGCGAATACCGCCAGTACTTCATCGTTAACGTTGCCAAAAAAAGTAATACTTTTCAATTTTGCATCTATATTTGTCTAAATAATTTTCTTTTTTTTTTTTATTATTATTAGACAAATTTGTAGCTGGAAGTATTAATAGATTTGTGTTTTTAATCTTCAAATTTTTTAGTTAGCATTTCTTTTTTTTTTTTTTGTTTAAGAGGATAACCTTAAAAATGAAACTAATTTTTGGTTTTTCAATGTTCTTTCGTCTCGATGTTCAACTTTTGAATGTCGATTAAAGTTACTGAAAAATTCATAAAGATTTGTTTCTCTGAAGCAGCAATAATTATGCGACGATAGGTTTTTTTTTACTTATTTGAAGAATTTTGCTGCAAAAAGAAAAAATTATTGGGTTAATTTTATAAAATTTTTCTAAAAATTCTTTACCATTGCAGTAAGGGTGTTTTATTGGTAAGTAAAAAAAAGAAACAAATAAATTGGTTTCAGTCTGTTAAAATTGTGCATACTGTAAAGTTTTGGTTACTGCAATATGATTACTGCAAAAAAAAAAAAAAAATAATAATGTGAATTGGAGAAGCAATTTTTTGGTTCAGAATTTTCTTTCCTTTCTTTATCACAGTCAAAACACGATGGACTTATATTATTTATTATTCGGAGTAAAAAGAGGCATCAAAAAATTGGTTGTAGTTGGTAGTCATATTTAATATTTAAAAGAAGCATTAATTAGGTGACCAATTCACTTTTGCAACAGGATTTTTGGCTTATTTTTGATGGAAAATTTTTCTAAGTTTTTGATCCAGAAAAAGAATGTTTTCTATTGAATTTTGTCATCTGATCAAACAGTTCAATTATAAGGCAGTTAGCAGTGTTGAGTAAAGCCCAACAAACAGGTTTATCTTTTTTAAATTGCTGTATTTTTTTGCCATTATAAATTTGAAAAACCCATTTTTTTTTTTTGCAAAAGAAATCACTAAAATGTCACATCAGTGTATACATTTAAAATAAAATAGAAAACTGTTGATTATAACATATGATTCTAAAATTTTACTTCGTTATTCGAGTAACAAACAAATGATGTTTATTTTTTAACTCATTCCTCGAGACTTCTAACTCTCTTTGGGAACCACATCAAAAAAAGAATGTGCTTTTATGAATCTAATAAAAACTTGATCTTTTGTACAAAATTTTGATCTTGTTTGACTAGTTAATTTGAAGGTGCATAGTTTGATCATGAAAAATGTAAAAAAGTGTGGATTATTTATTGACTGAAACAGCCAATTTAAGGGGATTCTGAAACGATCGTGTTCACATAGCGGGGTTACAAATGAGCCTGTAGACCGACGAAGTCGACTGTTATCGTTACGGCTTTTTCGGCCAGCAGCAGATCAATCTGCAGAAAAAAAGTCTTCGAGGATTCCGAAATTATCGTTAACTTGGTCAGAGAAAAATGCAGGTAAATTTATAGCAAATTAGAACTGACAGTTTTTTACACAACCTGTCTTTTTTCTTTTTTTTGATTAATATTTCATTTTTGCTTTTAATTTTTCTCAATGAGTTTTTTCTTAAGTTGCTATATTTGGTGACACTACTTCTGAAGAAACTCTTGACGAGCCAGACGAAAAACCCTGCACGTCAAATGCTTCGGAGGCAAGTAGTCAAGGAACGGACTCTTATAATTTCGGTATGGTTTCTTCTGGTGTTCGATGGTATACCAATAGTTTTACTAATAGAAGTTGTAAATTTTTTTTTTTTAAGGAGAGAAATTATTTTTCAGAAATTTAGATTTTGCTTAAAAAATAATACGTCTTAGTGAAGGGAAGCTTTTGTTCATTCCTTATTTTTGAGATACTTTTGAACTTTACTTTTTTTCTGTGTTAATTTTTTCAGAACCTATTCTTTTAAATTGTAAATGGTACCATTTAATAAAATATACGTGTATTGCAGTATACAGTAAAATTAATTTTTGTAATAATAGTTTATATTTGAACACGTTATCTGTACGATATCAAAACTTTTTCAGAGTCGGTAAGGCAGACAGATATCCTCAGTGATAGTGATGATGTAGAGGAGGACAGTAGTGGTAAAAGTAGCAGTGTAAAGGAAGATGATAAAACTAATGATGATATTTCAAGTGTAACTTCTTCAACTGGAAGTTCACATATTGCCGGGAAGTGGTGGTTTGGTAAAAGTACAAGGTTGGAAATTACAGTTTTCTATCACTTTCATTTTTTATTTCCAGCAAAACTGCACAACTGATGACGTGATTTTTTCTACTTCAATTAGAAAACTGCACTAATTATATGACTTGAAAAAACTTAAAATTTTCCCTGATCTTTGAAGCAGCGGGAGAGAGGACAAAATTATGGGCAGAAAGGGTAAATGAATGCATGCATTATAAAGCCAGTAAAGATTACAGTCAGTCTTTTGAGTGCTTAAATTATAGTTTGCGATAAATTTTAAACAATTAACTCACTGTAAGACGTGTATAAGTTTTTTTTTCATATTTGTTATATTCCGCATTTAACACCTGTAAAATAACTTTTTATTAACACGTGAACTTTCCCTTTTTCTGCTATTATAGTGATGTTTTGATTAAATTGAGCACTAAGGATATTGTATAAAAAGCACGGAGGTAGTTGGTGGAAGCAAATCACATCTCTTTTCGCTATCCATCTGTACCACTCTTAGCTAACAAACAGACTTATCACTAAAACTAACTGTAATGAAACTCATTCTTAACTGTTAATAACATGCTCGGTGCTGTTTGATTAGAACCATATCTGTACAAAACTTCCAGATTTGTTCCACATTGCGAAAGACGAGGTTGTGCTGTTCAGAACAACTCGGATACATACATGACACCAACTCAACGATATACAGCACAAATTCGATCGCTGAAAAAGCAGCTTAAGTTTGAATTTTTCTGCTTTTTTTCGGTTGTTTGTTACATCTTTTTTTCAAAAGAACAGAAATCTAGTTGTCGATTAGTTGTCGGTACAAGACTTCTTAAATGACACACACATTATGAACAAATGTACGGTTTTTTTAAAGTTGAAGAAAAAATGTTAGTTTGGCCAATGATTGAGCTGTCTTTTAAAAGCAAAAACAACAACAACAAAACAACGAAAGAAAGAAACAGGTGGCACAGTATCAAAGAATTTTCTTGCATTCAAGTAGGCCAACATTTAAGTATTAAAAATCCGTCTAGATTTTGGTTTTTCATAATGAACAGTGTAGACTCATCTGTCGATGGCAACCCTGTAACAGAAGTATGCGGTTTGCTTGCATGTGTCTTTATAATTTTGAAGTCTGACTTTGTTGAATGAACAGACTGTTTCATTGTTTGCTTGTTTTCTTTTGTTGAACTTATACCATCGTTTTCAATAACATCCTTAATACATTTGGAGAACTAGAAGCGCTTTGCCATTTTTCAAAAATTTTCCAAAAAAGTTGTTGAGAAGGACATTTTAATGGACGACGGGTTGATAAAAAAGCAGAAAATAACAGTTTTTGCTAAGTGACTATATGTTTGGAAATATTAGTTCAGTCAGACTAGATTAGAACTCTAATTTTTTATCGAGGCCCATCTTGATTTATACATTTTGATAACAGCGACCTTGTTCCCGAATCTCAACTGTGGAAAAAAGAGAGTTTTGTTTGTAATTCTTTTTTTTTTTTTTTTTTTGTTACCAATTGGCTGCGGTAACTGTTAGTTTGCACTAAACATTTTCAAAGCCTCGCAATTCATAGCAAGCAAGCTAACTGAAGTACGTTTCAGAGCTTTTTAAAAGCGGCTTCAATTCTGCTTTCAAAATGAATTTATTAAAATGAACAAAGAATTTTTATGGTGATCTCGGACAATTTTAGGTCTGTGTTAGAAAAATTAGAGGAGAAAGAGGCTCATCTAAACCAGCTTAAAAACCGGTTGAACGAACTTGAAGGTTTGATTGACGCCGGTTATGCAGTTCGGGAAAAAAAACGGCAACTCAAAGAAGAATACGAACAGCTGAGCGAAGAAATTGACAATGAGAAAGTAAGGGCAATTTAAAAAAGGGTAAAGATGATGGATAACTTTTGTTAGCGGTACATGTCGTTAGCGATAAAAAATACAACATTTCAAAAGCAAGAAACAGTATTTGTTTGACCAGAGTAAAATTTGAGCAGGACAAAAAGCAAGAGACGTCTGAAGCTCCGAAATCGCCTTCACAGACTGTGAAGCTTTTTTTGGCGTTAGAAGACTTAAAATGCCGCCAAAGGGCTTCTGCCGAAAAGGAGACTATGACTGATGCTGCGATTGGCCCAGAACTTCCAAATTTCTTGCCCGTCCTGCCTTCTTCTCCACAACCAGAACTGATGCAGTCACCGAACTTCTCATTGCAACGTGAACTGCTGCTGCAGCTACAGGTATTTCCACCAAACCTATCATCTATTTCATTTTTAGAGAGCATTTTGAAGCAAAGAAAACAGTAGTAGTTTCAGAATGTTACATCGCTCTTTACTTTTTGTTACTTACGTTTAAAAATTTGCAAATTAACAGGCATATCAAAACGAAGTAGTGGTGTGGAGAACTAAAGCTGCCCATCTGCAAGCTTTACTTAAGGAGAAACTTCTAAAGCGTGACCAGCTGGAGATGACCAGCTCTGCAGAAGGCTTGCCAAAGGAAAAAAAACGGCAATTTTTTGAATTTACAGTAGTCCATGCTCTATTTTGAATCGTTCAACATTGAAAAATTTTAGCTACTAAAAATTTTTAATATGCAGCGAGTCCAAAACCTCAGCACTAGCTCTAAATTTAGAGCTTCTCTGTTACTTTTCATATGTTTTAGGTTAGATATGCGATGGTCAATTGACGATTTAAAGCTTAGTGCTCATCGTACTGTGCTGTCTAATGAAAAGACGTTAGAAGAGAATAAAACGACCTCAAAAAATTGTACTTCTCGTTCATGTTTAGAGGCGAAAGCGAGGCTAAAGCGAGAAAATGAAAAATTGCGTAAAGAAGTATATTTCGGCTTTTTCAAGAGTGAACTGTCTAGTTTTCAGTGGTGCTTGGAAAAATTATCGACCAGAGAGCAATAAAATTTCCATCCATCTAGATTGAAAATCAAAAAACTGAATTCGATAACTTGGACGAGCAACTAAAGAAATTAAAGACAGAGATGTCAAGATGTCAGAATGATCACAGCGAAAACTTTGAAGCTCTGCAGAGCATGAAAAAAGAATTTGAACAGTCCGCTGCCGAAGTTCAGGCAGCAAATATGACAATTATCAGGCTACAGGTTCGTAAGGCAACAAAAGACAACTCGTTTTTTTGTGCATTGCAAATACGGGTAGTTCTTGGAGAAAAATCAGTTGCATATTTGTTAGCCCTTCGTTTTTATTCAGTATTAACTCACAGCAACACTTATTTATTTTATGTTTCATTTTCATTTTAAATTCATGCTGTTTGTACATTAAAATTATTGATAATTAGAATCATGCTGAAAATTATTCTAGGATGAGGTTTCGACTAAAACGAAAGCTATGGATTACTTAGAAGAACGTACACAAGCATATCGGAATATAATTCTTGACAATGATCTTATCGTACCCGATGAGTCAACAGAAAACTGGCGACGTGGATTTGCGGACCCAAGATTTACAGCGAATCCATGCAAAAAGATACAGACACTATTGACTTCTGAAGATCTGCAGCATCGGGAAGCGCATTTCCACGATTTAAAGGATAAGTTCAAGGCAAATTATATAAAATTTTTTTGAGATCTAGGCTAACAATCTGTACAGGGCGGAGAAATCAATCTTTTTTCCCCTTTTTTCCTGTTCATCAAATTTTTTTGACCACTCTTTGCTCTTTATTTTCTTTTCATCTCAATTTTAGTTCAGTATTTTATGATCTTGTGCCACTTCAAAAATAAAAAGACGAAATTGTGTAGGTACTCGAAGAAGAACATTCCACAAATGAATCTAACTGGAGAGGCAAGGTGCGTGAAGTTGAGGAAAACCTATCGGCAAAAAGCTGTTTAGTCGAGTTATTGACAGCAGAATTAGAAAAAAAGGAGCAGTCCGCAGAAGAAATGATGGGAAAATACCAGAAGGAAAAGCATGAACTGGAATCAAAGATTACGGGGCTGACTAAACTGGCTGATCGTGTTCCAATTTTGGAGAATGAATTAGATAAACTCCAGCAAGTACGAAATACATTATTAAACCTATAAAGTCTTTGTCAATAACTTTCACACTTTGCCGTAGTGATGGACGAGGCTTAACGATCAAATTCAGGCAGTTCCTTGCGGGTAAATCACAGATTGTTTTTCAGGAAAAGAGTCTGATGCATCTTCAGCTACAGGACGCAAGGGAGAAGTTTGACGCTGACCTTGAGACATCATTAACTGAAACTTTAAAGAAGTATCAACAGCAGAGTTCATACTGGACTGAAAAAATGAATGCTGTTAACGAAATCAATGAGAATCTAAGGGTAAAATTATTAGTTATTTTTATATAAGACTGATTCTTATAGCCTTAAGATGACCACGAATAGTCTTTTGATTGATCTAAAGCTTGTACTTCATTGATGGGGTAATTATGTAACTCATTTTAAAAAAAATCCGATTTAAATTAACTTAAAGAACTTACAGGGGAAAATTATTATTCTTGAAAGGGAAATAGATGAAATGAAGCTTCGTAATAAGGTTGAAAAAGCTGATATGTCCCAGAAGTTGACATCCAGTATACAAAAAGTTGATCTTCTGAGAAGTCAGGTTAGAACTCTGAATGTTTTCAAAATTTCAAATTTCTACGGCTTTAAAAACTTTGTTTCTCAATTGTCAGCTTCAACTAGCAGAAAAAGACTGTTAATGCGTCAGTTTTGGGAATATTTTTGATGAAGGTTTGTTTCTTCGCTTGATCTTCGCTGTCCAGGCTATCCTTCGGGGACTGTATACCCGATTGTAGATTAATCGCTCCACTCGCGACGTAGAAGTTGAGGCGCGACCCAGTTACAACAGTAAATACGTTGCTTGTAAACCTAATACAAAAAATAAATTCACAGAAATTAAGAAAGGGGATTTGTTTGATGAGATGGAGGAACGCCTGAAACTTTGCCAGGGTGAACTACTTGCAACCAGAAGACAAGTTGAGGTTTTACAACAAAAACTAGTGGATACAGTTCAAACTCAAGTAATCAGCTTGAAAATCTTTTTCAGATTTGTTTCTGTATATTGTTCTATAAAAATATTTTCATTTTTCGCACTTATTCTATTATTTCCTCTCGGGTGTTTCCCATTAATTCTCAAATTTCTTTAAATTTTTTTGCCATACAAGTGCTTACTGAGTCACAGAAACTCTTACAAATTTGCTTAGGTGGCTGATCAAAAGAGTACTTTACAACTTCAAACGATGATTCGAAATGCACAGAAAAAAGATAAAGCAACAGAAGCTGACAGTATCACGGAACGAAATAACGAAATTGATCGCTTAAGAGAAAAAGTTGACCAACTGGAGCAACAAAATTTTGAACTTACTTCGGAACTTTCTAAGGCTGAAGAAGAAAAATGGAATTTAGCATTGATGAAACATCAGGATATGACGCAGCTCGCTGCAGAATTTGAGAGTGTACGGAAAGAGCTTGACCAGGTTTGTTTTGAGCACTTAGCTTCAAGGACAGATAACACTGCCAGTTTTCACTTATGCAGTTCAAAAAAGTTGCTGAACTGCAGAACTAGCCGATATTTGCCGTGAATTTCTTTCAGTGGTCAACTTAATTATTTAGGGACAGCTCATGGATTATCAGAAAACAGCTTCATTTATTTTAGTTTAACGAGTGTCATAAATAACCTCTACTTTTTTTCTTTTTAGGAAATTAGCAAGTATGAAAAGGAACGCTGTCGGCTTAAAAATCGAATAAAAGCATTAACAAAGGCAAAGCTTGACAGAGATTGGCTTATACAGAGTTTGAAGAAGCATGAGCTCAGAACCAACGGAAAGTTAAATCATACTCCGATTTTCAGGTAAGGAGTGAAAAAGCAGAGGCAGATAGATTATTATTTGAAGCAGTGGCTGAGCACAATGAAAGTTAAGTAATAGTATGTTAGATATGACTATCACTGCACGGTGGGATTTTTAGGTGTATGTCAGTACCCCATATGAGGAAAGATTCTATTGCTGATGAATTACAAACTGCAAGAGCTTGTAACTCGGTTCTTAAACGCATCAACGCAAACTTGAAAAAAGAATTGATGATCATAAGGCGTTTGATTGAAAGTTCTATTCAAAATAACGTCTTTCATATAAATAGTGATTTAAAATCGCAATCATCAAAAGAGTTTTTAAAACCAGGATTTAACGATTTAGCTTCTGATCTCAACCAGGTAATTTTATGCTGGAAATTTTTTTGTCGTTAAAATATTTTATTTTTCAGTTTCTTTACTGCCTTCCCGTTCTAGGTTCGAAAGGAACTGGAAAATATAATTTTCCAAATAGATAGGAATGCGAATCCGCGGGACTCAACAAAATTAAGCGAATCTACGAGTACAGTATCTCTTTCACAGGTAGCAGGTTTACTTTTTACCTCGCTGTATAAATTTATTTATTTATATATTTTATAATAAGTATATTCATCTGCTTGAAAAACTTGACTATTTTTACAAAACAGTCAGAAACTTTTTTGAAGGAAGAAAAACCTGAACTTCGATTGGAAAGCGATTTAGATCGACTGCGAAAGGCACTAAAACGTTCATGGGCTGATCGTGAAAACCTCAGTAAGCAGCTTGATCGAATAACTGCCGAATTTCAGGAATTTTCTGTTGGACCAGACAGTACCAAAAACTTTCTGCAGCGTTCTTATCTTTACGATGAAAGGCCACCAATAATGAGGAGCAGAAGTTTCGCTGGTTTAGCCAAGTGGTATATGCAATATTTAGCAGAAAAGTTTAAATTTCATTGAACTCCACTGTTACGTAGATTAATTTCAAAAAAATGAAATAGCGCGTTTTCCCTTCAAATAAATAATTGTCCAAAAGGGCATTAGATAAATATTTTAGTAAAGAGACATAACAGAACTTTTCCAGGTGGAGTGAACAGATTCAGTCGAGTTGTGAAGCAAACGGCGGCAAAGGTTTTGCTGTGGTACCATTTGTTTGCCCGTCAGAAGCATTAATAGACCATCGTACATTACAATCCGTGGATTCCAATCATCTAACCAATTCAACTTCTTGGGACTCTTTTTTGATGTCGGATAAGCGAAAAAAAGTTTGTGCAATGTTCATTCTGTTTAATATGTGTTACTAAGCATGATGGAGGATGGTACAATGTAGTAATATAAGTGGGCTTTAAAAGCGCAACCAGAACTTTCTACTAATCTTATTTGATCATTTCAGCGTCTCAAAGCGACCCAGTGGAAGAGGTTATGTCAAAGTATGACTATATTAGAAATGGCCGTGGATCACCAAGTTGATGAATATAAATTGGGTTCTGTTAGGGAGAATATAACTTTGAACAGGTAGGCGCATCAATCAAGTCTGCAAAATTGTACTAAACATCCTAAAATTTTTGAAAGGTATAGAGTCGGATTGATGAGTACAGCATTAAGATAATATCCAAAGGGTATATGCATTTGTATGTTGCAGAGATGCATGCAAAAGTAATTATTCGACGGACCTAACGAGCTTGATTACAAAAAATAAAGACGATGCTTTGTATAATATATTTTCGGTTCCAGACGATCTCGAAAGTTTAAAACGAGCGAACAAGAGTCTGAAGTGTGAAAATATCAGACTGAACAACTTCAAGGTTTAGTACATTTACAAATATCTGTTGTTTTACCAGCAAATCTGATCAAGGCCGCGGTGATAGCGATCCAGTTTTGGAAACTGGAGTTTTTTAGATATTAGCAGCCAAGAAACGTAAAATGAGGAAATGAAAGCAGTAACGTTACAGAATGCACGAATCAATGATCTCAAGACTAAAGTTACGGTTCTCCTAGAACAGAATGAAAGTCTTGCTAAGAAGCTGGACGAAATTGAGAAGGAGAGACAGGAGATGTATCTGATTATGTTCAAGAAAGGAAGACAGGCTGCTAAGCATGACATTGATGAGGTATTGATAAACTATTTGAAAAAAAAATTGTCAAACAATTTTGTATTTTAAGGTTGTAAAGAAAGTTAACTGACAATTTTAGCGACATTAACTGATTGTCTAGAGCTCAGTTCAGGCGTTTATCTGTAAACCAGACTTTTTTTTTGCATATAGTATATAGGAGAAGATTGATATTAAATAAAGTTTATTTCAGCTAAATACGTACAACGAATTAACTGAGCACCATGTTGTCCTACGATTTTTACACGATGCCTTCTATTACTACCTGCTCAATAAGGGCGACGCACGAGAGCACTTACAGGTTAGTTAATTTTTATGTACTTTGTATCTGTATTACTTTTACAAATTCTTTCAAAACGTTCTTCTTTCCCTATGGCAGAAAATTTTTGCTCTATGAACTTTGGCGAGGTTTTCAAACATTTTTGAAATTACTGGCTCTCTTTGGGATTACTTTACAAAGCCAAGTGTCCCTAGTGTCTGGTAAAATTTTTTGCTTCCTTTAATTAGTCGACGGAATGAAGCAGCTACAAACACTTTATGACTTTTCTACGCTGCCTTTTAATACCGTGTAAGAGGTCGAATGGTTATTTATCCTATCTGCAGTTGCCATAAGGAATCGAAATTGTATGCTGTGATGAGAAACTGTATAACTATTTGTTAAAATTTCGATTAATTTTTGAGGTTTACAATTATTAACGACGAGATAACAGCTACAGGACTAAATTTTTTGATAACCGTTTTTTCTGCCTAATGCTATCGTGAAGAAGAAATAAATTAGTTTGCAGCGCATGCGGTTTTTAATCTGCTGTAACAAAAAAGGCTTTAATTTCGCAGAATTGTAAATTTTTGCACTGAAAGTTGTTGGTTTATGCACAAGCAGTTTAGTTGTTGAGCAGCACTCTTCACTAATACTGACGCTGTAAAGCACTGTTTCCTATCTTTTAATAGTGTAGTAAGTATGTAAAAAGAAAGAAGAAAGAGATTTATAGCTTAACAGAATCAGCAATGACTTTTTGATGGTGAAAGTAGTAATATTTTGAGATGCACTTTATTCTTAATAATTTTTCAAGGCTCTTTGATCCAGTATTTTATCACCTTTAGGTATATTTACGTTCTGCACAACTTCTGCTTTTCTAAATTAGATGTTGGTTCAAACAAAATAAGCTAAAGGTATTTAAGTTGGGTCCATATTTTAACCATGGAAGAGAAAATTTGAAAAGAACCAGTTATCAGGTTATTAATAAATAAGTAAAAAGTAAGTCAGTAATTAAGTTTCTAAAAAAACTATT
>UXUI01008985.1:9617-19871 GCA_900576705.1 Enterobius vermicularis
TACTTTGGTTTCTGAAAACGGAATGGGAAAAACGCTATCAATCTTTGGTCGTATTCACCACTGACAATATTTGTATTTTTGAATGAGTCTCAAATTGGTATTAATTATAAAGTGAAAAATACCTAAAATGCAGCTAAAAAGCTGATCAAACAGATGAATCTGCTGCACTTCCGCTAGCGCTAGTCTGCTCGTTTATTCTATATAAGCAAATTCATAACATGACTTCACCAAAACAGTAACGCATGCATTTCTTCAACTTCTCCTATGGTCATCTACTTTCTCTTTTTTTTTTTTTTTTGTAATGATAACGTAAGCTAAAAAAAGCCTAAGTTGCCTTGCGTAGCTGCTAAAATTGATTTTAATTGTTTTTGAAAGTTTGTAAAAGATTTTTTTTTGATAGGCATAAAGTTTTGTTGTTAATCTTGCATGTAATATATTACTCTTTTCTAGGGTTACTTCAAGCTATATTAATTTATTCAACTGTTCAAATCTTTTACACTTGACTTAAATTTAGTTAGTAACTTTTCAGTTATTCTCTTGATATTCAATTCGTTTTCTATCGTTATAAATTATTATTCTTAATAGTGATTATTTTTCTTTATTATCCAAAAAATTTTTGAATACAGTATACAAAAGTTTTTTGGTTTTTTTCAAATTCATATAACACGGTAACTCATTTAAAAAATTTATCTATTGTGAAAAAAGCTATGAACTTTAAACACTATTTTAGAAAAATATGCTTGCTCTGGTAATCTTTTTCACGCAATTGCAAGCTGCCTGGACACAGTGCCCAAATGGAGGCAGAGCAGTAGCACAAGGTTGCTCAAATGCACTTCAATGTGTTCAGTACACTACAGAACCAGTTGCATGCTTGAGTGGTTTTTGCTGTACTACCACAAGCAATGCTACATCTACTTGCCCGAACAACGGAAAGCTGGTTGCTAAAGGTTGCACCAGCGCTTCACAATGCCTTCCCTACACAACGGAACAAGTAACATGTCTCAATGGACTCTGCTGTACGGTTAACGCTAACAGCTGTAGTAACGGAGGTACTTTAGTGGCCAAGGGTTGCACCAATGCAGCTCAATGTACTGCATACACTAAAGAAAAGGTGACATGCTTGAATGGCAACTGTTGCACAGTTTCTACTAAGCCAACCTGCAACAACGGTGGACAACTGGTAGCTATGGGGTGCAGTAATGCGGCTCAGTGTACTGTATATACTAAAGAAAAGGTTACTTGCTTGGACTCTCTATGCTGTACGGTTCCATCTCAACCAGTCTGTGCCAACGGTGGAAAAGCTGTTGCACAAGGATGTACAGCATCTACTCAGTGCCTTCAATACACAAAGGAAAAAGTTGCTTGTATAAATGGTCTTTGCTGCACGGTAACTTTTTGATCACATCAAAACCTTTTTCTCATCGTTGTAATAAAAAACCTTTTGCTAAAGTAGACTTTGTTGTGGTAGATTCTTTTTATTTATTATCAGCAAGTTCTATTTATCATTCTAAATTTACAATTTTCACTCCTTGTATCTCATACACTAAAAACAAATAGTTTAATATTGAGCTGTTATCAACGATCGATCCACGATTTCCTCATATAACGTGTATTTTTTAGGTTCCACAAACTTGCAGTAATGGAGGTAACGTGTTAGCTTTGTATTGTTCCAACTCTCTCCAATGTGTTCAATACTCATGCGGCGCTCCAGTAACCTGTTTGAATGGAATGTGTTGTACCGTTTAAACGGGAAATTTAACAATTAATTAATAACGATTTGAAGATCTTGTCTAAAATCAGGGTTTTATGCTGGTATAAAAAAACTTAATGCAAATAAACTTTTTTACCTACATAACTGCCTACAAAAATACCGCATTTATAACTTTACTTTGAAACTAATTTTAGTGGATTTGTACTTGTGGCACTCACAAGCTTGACGAAATAAAGGCTTTTCAAATTGAAATGTTTCGATTAGTCAAAAAAAAATGTCAGTTTCACGCTGTCAAACAGTTCTTCTTTTTAATAGCTTTAATAAGCTCGGTTTGCAAAAAAAATTTGGAAGCTGTTTCCGCAAAAAAATGCTCTAAAGGGTGCTGCTTGTTCAGACACTCCAAACAGAGACACAATAACGTATTTCAAAAGTGTCAGCATAAAAATTCAACTGTGATTTGGTGTAAATAGATCAGAAAACAGCTAGCCACAAACAACAAAAATTTGATAAGCTTTTCAAAAACACCTCAACGTTCTTTTTTTTGGAACTCTATTTATTCTTGAAAATTTCATCTTGCTTTTTTTCTAATTTATTTTTTCTGAAGATGAGTTTAAATCATTGTTTTTTCAAACTTTTAATAGAATGAGTGTCTCACTAAAATTTTTTAGTACTTTTAAAGAGAAGTTAATATATCAAATCTCCACTTTTCAAGTTTTTGGCATTTTAAACTTTTTGTTTTTGAATTGCAATTTTCGGAATAATGCGCAGTTGTTATAGTCAACAAAACAAAGTATTTTACATATAATAGTAGAGAACTAATGTTACCGCTGTTACATCGCTAAGTACATGAGCTTTAAAATGCATTTGACGTCACTTTTCTGATGATATCTGCCGAAAAATGTATTTTAATTTGAAAAGCGAGAAAAAGCGCTAAATGCTCTGAAGTAATTTAAAATAGTGAAAAAACTTTTAGAAACTGATCACTGTCAATTGCACAATTACAAATCCAATCTGTTTGGAAATGACCCTTCGGCGATATTGGGTATTCATCAAAAAGACTTTACTTAATGATTATTTGCATAGTTTGCTAATACCAAGTCGAATTAAATTATTTTATACTATAATAATTTCGGTTTTCTAATCTGTTAAATTGATATTTCTTCTGTCTATTAGTATTTCTTAAGACTTAGGACAACGAATAAAGTGGGTTGTTCTGTTCACGTAGTACTTAAAGACGTTAACATTACAAAATGTGTGGTTCAAAACTGGCAACAACCAACAAAATTTTTGCATGTCTATCGAGAGTGTTACTGAGTTTTTGGCACTAAAATAAAACCAGATTTTAAACTTGCTTTGTACTTAAAACTAGCGACAGTTAGATACATGCATTTTTACTGCAGTTAGCAGAAGTGTGAATTTTGATGCAGTAAGATAAAAAAAAATGTGGATAACTAGCAAATTTAAAGTTTTTTAGAGAAGGGCTAATCTTACATACGATTTGGTCATCGACTAGTATCTAGTCGAGATGCAAAAAGCAGCTAGTCGTTAAATTTTTTGTTACAGTAAAGACGATACAGCTTTTCCGATGAACTACTTTGCACAACTTAGAAAAAATGTTTCAGAGTTAGAGTCTCTTGATAGGTTCAGCTAATTAATTTAAGAAATTGTGTGCTTAGGAAAGTATGACAAACACCAAGCATTGAGCGCGCATTTGGTCGTTTTGAAGTGATAAAGTCAAGTTGCAGTAGGTGAAGAATGTTTGTAATTTTTCGTTTTCTTTTTGGACGACAGAAAAACCTGACTTTTGTTAAGTCGTTTTTGCCTCTGTTATTTTTATGTGATTTATCCACTTATACTTCTCAAAGGCAAATTGAAGTTACTTGCTTCCAAAAACCAATAAGCTTTCATTATCTCACGTTGTCAGTTCATATACAAGACTTGTTGGCATTTCATATTACACCATTTTTTGTATAACAGATGTATTTTTTAGAAATAGCTTCGAAAATAATTGAATATTCGTATGATAATCTTTACTAGATATTTGAAGAAGCTTTAAAAGACTAGATTCACAACAGTAACCAAATGCTAAAAATATTTAAATTTCTGCCGTTAAACGGAGAACTTTTAATATAGTTAGTAAAGACTTATATTAGCTATAATTACTCTTCTTTAATATTTCTGACCAGGTTAATAGATAACAAGAAACAGTATTTTCGGTTCTGGAAACATCTGATACGTGGCAAACCATGTTGACAACCTAATAACACAGAAATTTGTTTGAACAATTAATTTACATAAGAATCAAATGCGGTAAAAAACTTGAAAAAATTTTTTTTCGTTTTTTGATGCTTATTGATGCGAAAATAATCATAATGATGAGTAATTTCTATTCCTGTGACAACAGTAATTTACAATAATTGGGCAGCAGATGATTGCTGCAATGAAAATCAATGAGAAATAAAATGTTTGTGTTAACGAACATTCTAAAATATTTTATCTGGAGTTCACAAGTACAAAAACAGTACATGCAGATTTTTTGTTCGTAAAAGGTTGCATACCACATAAACTCTAAAATTTCAGCAAAAAAGCAGCATTAAACGTGTGATAAACTGTGGAAATAATTAGTCATAGTTTACAGACTTTTTTTTTGAAAAAAATGTAAAAGCTACACATTCTATTTTGAATAAAGTTTAAGCAATAGCGACTGGATAAATAATTTTAATAAATTGATATTTGGTGTTTCAACGTTTGAAAACAGTCTATTAAATTAAGTATTCTTTGCCAAATAATGTAAGCGTTTATAAGCATGTGAAATTTTTGAACTAGCAGAGCTTTGCTGTTACATCCATCTAGTTCCTACATTCAGCCTCTGATTTATTGCAGATAAACAGATTATCAAATGAGTACTCTTGATCTTTTAAATTTTGATTTAATTTGCTCTTTATTTCTGTAATTGATAAAAACAAATATCAAAAATGTAATGAACTACTTCCCAAAGTTTTCTTCAAAAGACATATTTAACTTAGTAGAGTTCTGTAAAATACAAGAAGCATCTTTCCGTTGTCATAAATCAAAAAAATTATAACTTATAAAACATTACACTTTGTTTTTCCGGCTTATCATTAAAACGTTTTATGGTGCATTATTTGCATGTGAATGCCGCAATAAAAGACTTAATTATCTAAAAAAGCACTTTTTAATTTATTACGTGAAAATCACTGTTACACGACACCAACTGCGAATCTTAACTTAAAAAAAAATACATTTGTAAGCGAAGTAATTTTTTTACTGCAAATTTTTGTGACTCAAAAACGTGATATTGGTGCGCGCTTTTATCTCCGTCAACTGCTGGATCCACCAAAGCTATAAGTACTAAATTCTAACTTTTTGTAGACCGACTTCATTGAAGATGATGCTGCAGCAGCTAGCCATCATTATCCTAACATACATAACAACAATATCAGGACAGTCCTGCCCTAACGGAGGAAAACTTGTAGCAATTGGTTGCAGCAGTGCATCACAGTGCGCGCCATACACCACTGAAACTGTCAACTGCCTTAACGGGCTGTGTTGCACATCAACTTCCAGCAGTCGACCTGTTTCATGCAGTAACGGAGGCACTGCGGTAGCAGTTGGCTGCACGTCAGCTTCACAATGTGCTACCTACACATCACAACCTGTCGCTTGTCTAAGTGGCGTTTGCTGTACGACTTCTTCATCCTCAGGTACATTGTAAAGTAACTGCAAATCAGTATTGACAGAGGATCGCAGTTGATTTTCACAGTATACAGCCTAAACACTTGAAACTGTTGCCAATTACTATTTTATTTGCTGTAAGGATTCCTCACCTTCAGGTACACAGTGCAGTAATGGTGGTCAGGCTGTGGCTACCGGCTGCACGTCAGCTTCACAATGTGCTCCCTACACATCTCAACCTGTTACTTGCTTAAATGGCGTTTGCTGTACCAACTCTTCGTCTTCAGGTACATTGTGAAGCAAAAGTGAACTATAATGATGATGGTTTTGGGGTGCTGCTTATCTCTACAGTGCGTAGCCAGTGCATCTCAACTGCTAACTGCTTCTACAGCATTCACTGTACAATCTACTCATCTTCAGGTGTACAGTGTAGCAATGGTGGCCAAGCGGTGGCTATCGGGTGTAGCACGACTTCACAATGTTCTCTCTACACATCCCAACCTGTCGCATGTCTAAGTGGTGTCTGCTGTACCACTTCATCGTCTTCAGGTACATAGAAAGACAAATGTAAACTAATAATGCCCTTGGAGTGCAGCTTATTTCTACACTGTACAGCCTACTCAACTCGAAAAATTGCCAATTTTATTGTATTTGCTGCACCAATTTTTTGTCTTCAGGTACACAGTGCAGTAATGGTGGTCAAGCGGTGGCTACCGGCTGCACGTCAGCTTCACAATGTGCTGCTTACACATCTCAACCTGTCGCCTGTTTAAATGGCGTTTGCTGTACGACTTCCTCATCCTCAGGTACATAGAAAGACAAATGTAAATCAATAATGCCCTTGGAGTGCAGCTTATTTCTACAGTGCACAGCTTACACATCTGGAAAAATTGCCATTTTTATTGTATTTGCTGCACCAATTTTTTGTCTTTAGGTACACAATGCAGTAATGGTGGTCAAGCGGTGGCTACCGGCTGCACGTCAGCTTCACAATGTGCTGCTTACACATCTCAACCTGTCGCCTGTTTGAATGGCGTTTGCTGTACAACTTTCTTATCCTCAGGTACATTGTAAAGTAACTGCAAATCAGTAATGAGATTGGGCCGCGGTTTACCTCTACATTGTACAACCTACACATCTCGAGACGTCAATTTTACTACATTTTCTGTACCAATGCTTCATCTTCACGTACACAATGCAGTAATGGTGGTCAAGCAGTGGCTACCGATTGCACTTCAGCTTCACAATGTGCTGCTTACACGTCTCAACCTGTTACTTGCTTAGGCGTCTGCTGTACCAATTCTTCGTTTTCAGGTACATTGTGAAGCAAAAGTAAACCAATGGCGAGCTTTAGTCGTCAGGTATTTGTACAATGCGTTATGTGAAAATATGAAACTGTGGTTCAGTCTAATGACAGTTGGTTCGCAGCATCTTTTTCATGATTTTTCTGGAGTAGGGTTGGCTGACGAATAAAAGGCACATTACAGCTTCGCATCGTTCCAGTAACAATTTTTCAAGAGCAAACGTTTAAAATGGGAATTTTCTGTTACGTGGTATACAGTAATGGTCTTCAGGGTGATGAATAATAATTGCTGCTTAGCTGCAGCTGCCTCTCTTTCAAAGTCGGCAGTATTTTATTTGTGGCGCATAAGAGGAGCTTGTAGCGCAGTTATTTCTTGGTCTTAAATATCAGTGAAGGTCATTGGTAATCAGAGACCGCAGTTTGACTTCAGAATTTCCTCAGTAATTTTCCACCTATGAGCTACTCTCTGTTGCATATTTTTTAAAGCCCAGAAGAACGGTGGAGTAATAAATATTTAATGATAAGGTGAGGTAGACAACTTGGCTTGAAAAAGCAATGCTTGCACATCTCAACCTGATTTTTTCACTACAAATTTTTTTATCTTTATTTAGTTATGCAGTAGGAGTGGTAGGGTGGTAAAGACCAATAGTAACTCAAGATTAAAATGCTCTGCTTACACGCCTTGCCTTATTAGTTGTGATTTAGGTTGCATCAGCGGGTTCGAGTCATTCCACTTCAAACCACTTACTTTTTACAGTTGAAAACTGAGGTTTTTTTGAATTTTGAGTTGAAGGTTAAGTTCGGTCTAGGATTTAGAAAACAATTTTAAAAAGTGAATTTTTTGCCAAATCTCACTTCGCACGTCTGCATATTCCTTTTTTTTTTCGCTTAGCCACGTGTTCTTCAGGCTTCTTAAACTTTCTGTCTGTGCAGGAATTTAGTTAGCTGTACATTCAGACAAAACTCTTTTTCCAGACCAGAAATCTTACAGTATAAGTTATTTTAAAAAAGCATATTCTTTAATTTTTTAAACAGGTTTGAATTGTAAAAAGCATTTTTTTTTTGGCGATAACTAAAGTGTGTTCTCAAGCAGTTTTTATAATTTGATATTTACGCTCTTCAAAGTGAAACGAGAAGAATATTAATGGTTTAATTTTTTAAAATCTTGCTCTGAGATTATTCTGCAGTTTTCTTTTGTTGCTTTATCGACTGAATTCGGCTTCATTTCAAAGTTAGCTGATTTTTCGTGCAAAAAAAGAAAGTTGCTGATTAAGACTGGTGACCAGCTTAGGCAAAAAATAGAAAATTTTTGAACTTTAATACATTATAATTTAGTAAGAAGTCTAAAAAACCAGGTTTTTCTATTTGACCTTTGAAAACCGAAAATTACATACTACTTATCGCTAAGATTTGAAGTAATTCTGTAGCATCAGCTGGGAAAATTGCGTAGTTTGGCGTGGAGTGAATCGTCTGCAATGCTCTGTACAAACGCCATCTCGTTGCAATTTCAAATAAACTCGACTATGCTATCGTTTAGGTATTCAGTGTAGTAATGGTGGTCAGGCAGTGGCCAAAGGTTGTGTTACTTCCTCTCAGTGCTTACCCTACTCGACAGGAAACGTGGAGTGCTTATCCGGAGTTTGCTGTACGGTAGGATAACCCTGCTCTTTATATTAATTTTCGTTTGATCAGCTGAAAAACAACTGTTATCGTCTTTATCAGCAGAATACTTACCTTGAAGAAAAAAATAACGTTTTCAGACACGTAATTATACATTATTACTTTAGGTTAATGGGAATAATAGCCAAACTAAATGTGCTAATGGTGGTGTCGTTGTTGCCATAGGCTGCACATTGTCTTCACAATGTACTCCGTACGCTGCAGGAGCTGTGGTTACCTGCATTGACAATAAATGTTGCCGATTGTAGAGATTTAGAAAAAGGCAGTTTTGTTCTCAAAAGAAATTAGATCTTTTAATAGATGTTTTTTGAATTCTCAATAAATGCTCTATAATGTTTTCTCTTTTTTGTAATGTTGATTGCAGTTTATGTAGGAGGCAGTCCAACAAGTTATGCGTAATAATTCGTATATATTAATTATAAACATGTAGTATTTGCCATCGAGTCTCATCAGTGACAGAAACTAGCAGCTAATCTTTTATTTATTCTTATTTAAATCAATTACAAACAAACATATTTCACTTATAAAAATTATCGTAAGTCGGGGTTTAATTTAGAAATGTTTAGAAAAATTTATAAAAATTTATTTTTTCAATTTATATACATCTTTGGTTTTTTAAGCATTTGATTTAATTTTTTACCAAATTTAAAATTGTTACTTTAATACAATCTGACTTTTTATTGTTCTTGAGCTATTTTTTAGACGTTATTAATTCGTCAAGCGATTATCACAAAAATTTTATCTGTCATGACGAAGTTTTATTGTAACTGCAAGAAGTTAACTGAAAGATTGAATGTCGTCTTATAGTTTGGCGATTTTGAGATTGAAACAGGAGTATGGAACGCCATTGTCAACATTTAAGAATTTTGTATCAAATATGTAAGTAAAGTAACAAGTTTCTCGCATTTTCAAATTTATTTTGGGCACTAAAAACACCAGTTTTGTTAAAAAAATATCAACGTTTGTCAAATTTGCTTCTTAAAAGAAAAAACTCACTAATGCACCATAAAAATACAAATTTCCGAGAAACTTCCTTATGAGTAATTTTCTAATGCAAGCTTTCAAAAATATCTGTTTTTTTCTCGACATTTTGAAGCAGTGATATTGAAGAAGCGGTAAGTATAAGTACCACATGCTTCTGACAGCCAAAAAATTGTTAAGCTCAGGCACATCGTGAGTATATAAATTGACATCACAATTACAGTAAATTTAAGAAGACCTAGACAGCTTTTTGCGATATTCTTTTGAGGAGATTTGGAACAAAAAGTTTGGGAGTGCAAGACACCTAAAACGTCTGCTTTAGTACCCTTTTTTATGAAGCTTGTTGAACATGTAACCATTTTGATAGTTTCTTAAATAGCAGCTTATTGAGTCAAGAAATCTTACACTTTTCTGCAGAACATGTTTAAAACAACCAAATCTACCATATGGTCTTTCATTCTTATAGAAACAAGTTTGAAGTGACAAGGCACTAAAAGCAAAGAACGGTTATTGTTTAACCATTTTGAATAAAATTGAAGCGTGTCTTCCTCTAAATCTTTGTAGGTTCATTTTCGATCTGAAGCTTTAGCTCTTCTAATCGTTGTCAAAATGTAGAACGTGATCGATGATTCCTTAACAATGTCTATTGCATGGCAACAAGATAACGCAGCTTTAAAACTTTATTGTAATATGCTAAAAAAAATTACCTTAATTTACTGCTGCCTTAATTTTAAAAAGTTGATTAAATACAGCATTTGTAAAATATAAATGACTCATAGTGAATGTAATACGACAGAAGATTGCAGATGAATAAAGAAAAGACTTCTTGAGTGTAATGACATGTAGCATTTATCCAGTTTATTTGGTTTTCAGCAATTATTTT
>UXUI01008987.1:11007-22317 GCA_900576705.1 Enterobius vermicularis
ACGCCAATACAGTTACATTGCAATGGGAAGCGCCCGACGGCGACTTTACACACTTTAGGGTGCAATTTAGAGAAGCTCATGAAGCCTGGAAAAACGTCAAACAAATATCACGTCATCAGACGTATGGAGCGAGTACACAGTACCGAACTATAATAAATGAGGTAGTGATAAATTTCACTTATCAATGAAATTGACCGATATTTTTAAGTACAACTAAGGTAAGCTAAAATTTAAGCTTCATTTGCCGCATAACTACGATTTGAAAAATGAAGCTACTAATATTCATAGTGATATAATAAACATCTAAAATATAGTAATTTTAGCTTCCATTTAATCGGGTGTTGTCCTTCCGAGTTGTCGCAGTGTATCCCAACAATGAAGAAATTAACAGTGAAGAAGCATCAGCTACAACAAAATGCGCTGCACCACCTCGCCCACCTGATGCCCTCAACTTAGATTCGGTTTCTGCAGAAGAGACAAGAGTAACATGGGCAAGACCCGCAAGGAATGATTGGCTCTGCGACCAGATTGAATATGAAGTAAACTATCGCATAGGAGGAAAAGAAGGGACCAAAATTTTGCCTGGTCACATCACAGAGTGGATTGTAAAAACACCACCGAACGTCCAAGTGCTTGCAAAAATCCGAACTCGAAATATGGCGGGTTCCAGTCAGTGGAGTCAAGAGAAAACAATAACAACACGACAGGGAATTCCTGGCCCAGTTCGGAATTTAAAACTTACGCCTAGAGGACCTAGTGAAATATTCATTTCTTGGGAACCCCCTCTAGAACCTAGAGGCCAGATTGTTGGTTATTATATCAGTTATAGGCTTAAATACCGCCTGGCATGTAAAGATGACGAGCCTCGTGACTCAAGCAGAGAATTTGTGACACTTCCTCCTCTAAAATCAACCAATCATTTACTGTCTGGACTGCTGCCATACGCAATGTATGAGGTAAAAGTCAGCGCTAGAACTTCAGATCTTGGTCCCGAAGAAACTCGTGAGGTTGCTACAGAGCCGAAAGCTCCAAGCGGGCCTCCCGTAGATGTTGATATTCTTTCAGTGACACCCACGACCGTCACTTTCACTTGGTCTGAAGTGGAGTGCTCAATGCGTCTAGGCCCAATCCTTTCTTATGAATACGAAATATTGGGTCAAGATGATTGGGCTAAAATGCTGCGTTTGATAGATAACCAAACAGAAACAACTTTAAGAATTACCGATCTAATTCCGTATACTAAATACATTATGAGGGTAAGAGCTTTCAACAATGTTGGTGGAGGTCCGTTCTGCCAAGATAAGCACTTCACTACTGAAAAAGCCGAAGCTCCGCTACCACCTCAAGACCTGTTAGTGAGTTTGGAAGGAACAGATTTCTTGTCAATTACGTGGCTTCCTCCTTACCCTCCGTACGGGCCTCATGATGCACATAAAATTCAGTACAGGCTCAATGATTCGTCACACTGGAACGATTGGACAGAAGTGGAAAAAGGTGTCAATGATCCAGCACTGGAGTGTGTAAACAGGGGTCGTTTGTGTTACACAATAAACGGTTTACAAAGTGGTCGGGAGTATTTGATTCGAGTTGCTACCCGAATTAAAGGAGGATCTTTTGGTCCTTTCTGTGAAGAAATAGTGGCCAGCACTTTACAAGTACTACCTGATGCTCCGCAACGAATCGCTGTCCTTCATAGAACTGACCAGTCATTAAACATTTCATGGGTGCCACCACTGGACTCTCACTTGTTAAAGCAGTACAAAGTTACTGTGTTAAAATCTGGAGGTTCAAAAGCTGACGAAAGAGTATACTTCGTAAACCACCCTGAAACTACCTTATTTGTTGACCGACTGGAACCAGAAACACTATATAACATTAGTGTTTCTGCAAGAGCTGATGGAGACTTTGGCCGCTCAGCCAGTGCTGTATTTGACACTAATATATTCAAGCCTCCATCACTACCGGATCCCCCTTTGGTTACACCTGATGGAGCCAATGCTTTGGACGTTTTCTGGAAAGGACTAACTGACTCGAAACATTCGAAATGGGTCAAAGCGTATATAATTGAATATCGTTCAGCAAGCAATTCTGAGTTTCAAGAGTATGGGCCTATGATACCACACGACCCAGCCAAGGTTGACTACCACGCGAAGATTTTGAGATTGAACCCAGACACTCTTTATTATGTCAGAATCAAACTTGCCGATTTGAAACGTGTTGGTAAGCCTGGTCCAGAAGCAAAGGCTAAGACTGGTTGTGACAGTAAGTTTCTTACAATACTCAGAAGTTTTATTTTTTTACGATCAACTATGATATTTGCATAGGTGGAAGAAAGATGGTAGAATAGTCGTATATTGATAAAGCATAAGAGGGCGAGAAAACGCTAATGTTGAAAAAACTATTAGAAATTCACTATTACTAGGGCCTGCTTTGCCACCGTTCAACATCAAAGCCAATGCTCCTTCATCTAATAAAGTAGTTGTAAACTGGGAAGAACCAGACTATACGTCATGGCGATGTTCGGACATCAACTATGTTATCGAGTATGTTAATGGGTCATCGCCGGCACGTCGGGTGCAAATCCCAAGGTTATTTTTTGGATAATTTTCTTACTTTTAAAAATGTGAGTACCTTTTGAAGTTGATCGTAGGTATTACAATCACTCAAAATGTCTTCACTCATTTTGCGAATTTCATTGTTCATAAAAGTTCTTCTTGCAGAATGACTGAGTACACCTTTGACTCATTACCAAACACACATTGGACGATAAGGATTCTTGTCAATAATAGCGCTGGTGAATCAGAATGGAGCAGAAAAATTACGATTACTACTGCAGAGGGAGCTCCAGGACCTGTTGAAGATATTGATGTTTCTGATAAGGATGGCAAAGCTTTGGTTACGTGGGATCCACCAAAAGACCCGAATGGCGATATTACGAAGTATACGGTTAGATACTGGTTAAAGAGCCTCGGAGAATGTGGTCCTCAGCAGAGTATACCAATCACAAAAGAGGTTACTTCTAATAACTTACTTGTTGACGATCTTATTCCGGACGCCACGTATGGATTTACGGTAACTGCATACACATCTCTTCCTGGACAGGAATCTGAAGTATTTGATTATCAGACTCCTCAAGCAGGTTAGCCAGTTGCCTCTGATTTGAATTTCTTATTTATTATAAACATTTACGTCCTTTTACACTTAACTTCATAATCATAGAAAGTTTCCAAAAAGAAAATTTCTGTAAGAGAAATTATTTAAACACTACTCAAATGTTCAGCATAAGTAACACAATTGATAAATTTGCATACTATTGCAGCACCAACAGGAAAGCCGAAAAATATAAGAGTAGATCCAGTTGATCGAAGAAGTGCAAATGTGGTTTGGGAGAAACCGGATTGTGAGTTAAGAAATGGTCCTATCACTGGTTATTCTGGCGAACTTAAGGCACTTGATGATTGGGGTAACGATGAAGAGGCATTTGGTGCCGCTGAATCCGCCCTGTATGAAAATCTGATTCCGTTCACCCGTTATAAGGTTCGGGTAAGAGCCAGTAACTCTGTAGGAGACGGTCCATTTTCAGACTGGATACACTTTACTACTTTGCCTGAGGGTAACTATTTTGATTAATGATGGTATACCGTGTTTGTTTACCAGTTTCACTGCTCCTTAACTATTGAATTCTTTCGTACTTAGCTTGTTTGAACTACTCTCGTTTAAAAAATCTATAAAAACTCGTTTATAGTGCGTTTAGAATTATATCACGCTCATTTTTCACTAACACTGACAAGTCTGACAAGTTGCACTGCAAGATTTTAGTTTAGACTTAAGCTTAACTAAGATCTGAACGAAATTGTTAAATGCATAAATATTATTACTCCAGCACCTTCTCCGCCAACTGATTTGACTGAAGAAGATTCCTTCCCAGAGGCAATTGAAATCTCATTCTTGCCACCTTTTCCGCCGTACGGTATTTTGAGCACGTACAAAATCCGAAGCAAAAATTTGAGAGATGTAAGTCTTATTGGAAACCTATATCATTATGAGAAGTGGAGCTTTAGTTGAGGTCAAGCACACGTCGTTGTTCATTTTGGTATTACGGCTAAAATCATTCGTATTTAGAAGAAAGGAAAGGAAAAGGAAGTGAAAGTGCGGAAAGAAGAACTACAGTGCTCTGACAGGTCTAAGAAAGATCGATTGTGCTATCGCGTAGCGGAATTAATCCCAGAACAAGATTACGTAATTGACGTTGCTGCGTATACCGAAAATGGTGGCTGGAGCGACTGGAGCCAGAAGCTTACTGCTCGCACTCATGATCAAGGTAATAAATTTATTTGTTTCAAAAATACTGCAAGTTCCCTAAACTGACTGTTATAAAAAAAACAATTACTAAAGTTAGAATTTCTAACTCACTGATGATTTTAAAAGCACAAAAATTTCAGAAATTCCTGTTCCTGAGCAGACCTTGAGAATTACCGATGAGAAGGCAGAAAGCATTACTGTAGAATGGGATGGATTGACTCCTGAGAAGGTTAAAAAACCTGTTGTAAATACGTGGTGAATCGGGTAACAATCAATTTGAAATGTTTTTATAAGAGCGCAGTTTTTAGGCTGCTCACATATACGGTTACGTCCTGGAATACAAAGCAGCGGATGAAGACGAGTGGCAAACCTATGAAAATGTTGTAAAACATAAACCGCGGCAGAGCAAATATAAGGTACAGGTGAAAGGGTTGGCAGAAGCAACAGAGTACTTTTTCCACTTGAGAATAGTTGGCATTAATGATAAGAGAGGAGCTCCTGGACCTGACGCTACTGGAAAAACCAAATGTGGACGTAAGGCATACTGCATTCACACTTAGTCTGTAGATTAAATTTTTACGTCGCAGTTTTCTAATTCCTGTTTCAATTTTGATTTTAAAAAATTTTTTAGGTCCACAAGAGCCGCCACATGATATTCACTTACATTCAGTTGGTTTTAACAAAGTTCATCTATTTTGGAAGAGTCCCGACAAAGAAACATGGAAATGCGATAATGTGCAGTATTTGGTGGAATACAGAAATACTACAGTTCCTCGTGGAGTTGTTAATGTTGCGGAAGATTCACCAAATGAAATTTTCATGGAATCCTTGCCAGGTGCAAAGTGGGAAGTAAGAATGAGAACTGAGACTGTTGAGGAGGGACAGAAGCCGCTGTATAGTCCATGGAGTGAGTGGAAAACATTAAATGTAAAATCATATCCAGGAGAAATTTTTGTTGATGTTCAAGTTCAGTCGCCAACATCAGCTGTTGTCACATGGGACCTAAACGACAAAGACCGTCTGTGGAGTTATGGAGTCGACATTGTAGCAAAATTGATAAAGGCAGGGGGTTGCAAGAAAACGGACTACGAACCAATAGTCATGAAGAATGTCCACGACAAAAAGGTGGTATTAGATGGACTGCTTCCTGGTTCAGAATACGAGCTTACCGTTATTCCGCGTAGGTTTTCTAGCGCTGGCAATGATCTACCAAAAACTGTTAAGAAGTTTACAACGCATAGTGATGTTCCTTCTGGGCCACCAACTAACTTACATCCTAAAGATAGTAAGGACACTATGATCGCTTTTGCTTGGGAGCCGCCTCTATGCCACGAACAAAACGGTGAAATAAATGAGTATTTGTATGTTGTTGAGCCTGTTGACACATGGAACAAGGTCAGCGGTATTCAGGAAAGTGCAACTAAGAAGCTATGGGCGCACATGGATGGACTCATGCCTGGTTCCTCCTATAAGGTTAAAGTCCGGGCAAAAACAACTGCTGGTTTGGGACCTTGGTCTGATTATATAACTATGAAAACAACTGGTTCAGAAGTAGATAGACCTCTGGATTTAGTGGCAATTCAGACAACAGTTAATTCTGTTTCGTTGGCGTGGAATCCGCCGTATCCTGAACGAGCTCCTGTGAATTCATATAAAGTCACGCACAGCCCTGGTGGCAATGGCGCAGATTCAAGAGATGTGCAGTTTAATCTGTATGAACTTGGATGTTCTGCTTTCCAACCCAACCCGAATTTGAAAAAGGAAAGTTTATGCGGAACTATCCTTGGTTTGAAACCAAACACAACGTATCGATTTACAGTGCAGGTTAGCAGGCATTCAAATTTTGATCAGTATGATAGAGAAGCAGATGAGTTTGAGTAGACTATCAATCGCATTTAAAAATTACAGCTAAATATTTTTAAGCTGAAAGCTCAAGATAAAATAAAAAAGCGGTTGGATTCTAATAAAAAGTCATTTTTCATGTATCACATGTTTTTCACCGTCTATTTAGTTGCATTAAGCGCGATTGTTTCTGCTTTACGCAGAAGTGATACTTACCTTACTGTTTTTAGTACGTTATAAAGTAATCCACTATATTACGAATTACTGGGAAATTTAGATTTTGACTATTTATTACTTTCAAAAGTCTATCACTTTAGGGGAGATCTGCGTCATCTGAAGAGTGGGGGCTTCCATCTCAACCACACTATGCTACTACAAGGGTGAAGGAAGACCGAGATGACTGGGGAGGTATACGTTTGGTATCGGCCAGTTATGACAGACTGAAAGTCAAATGGACACCACCGGAAGTTATTCGAGATGCAGTTAGCAAATATCATGTACGTTTTACAATCTGGAATTGTTTGCAATCTTAATAATTTTAAATAAAAACGTTGTGATTTTTAAGGTGAACATATCTGTTGCATCATCACTAGATAAAATGCCCAAACAGGAATTGGTGGACGCTGCATACCTGGAAAAAGAATTCCGAAACTTGGAACCAGTGACTAGATATAACATCACCGTTCAAGCGTTCTCGCCTGAACGAAGTATTTGGTATGCACAGGGAGTATTTGATACCACTGACTACGGTAAGTCTAGCTTCTTAACTGCCCTAAATTTAGTCTATCTCAAAATAGGATGTTTATAAACCTAAACGGTATCGAACTTTTCAGTTTCAACTTTTCAAAAAATCGTTTTTTGTAATTTTTAAGGGTAACTGATGTTATTAATTTTTTAACACATGGAAAATTTGTAGCATCTGGTATTATTCCTTGGCTAACAGCTCCAATTGATTTGAGTCTTTATGACAAATCGGACGTTATGCTTCATGTTCAGTGGAGTCATCCGGTACTTGGTGAACCGGAACGAATCAATGAAATAATTGAATACAAAGTATAACAACACTAAATTTGCTTTAAAATAATTTAAATTTGTTACAGTTAAGCCTTTTAGGTGTAATTTTAAAACGTGTTCAGAGAGTCAGTTTAAGGTAATAAAGTTAAAGTGATTTTCTTGGCAATTTTTACAATTTATTTATTTTTAAGGTTACCATCGCGCCGTTTGATAAGTTTACTGGTAAGCTGGGTACCTCAAAAGTGTATACTGTTGACGCAGAAAGAAGAACAATTATCTTAGATGGTCTGACTCCAGAGACCATCTATAATGTTACTGTGCAAGCAATGACAGACAACGGTTACGGTGAAATGGCTTGGGCAGTGTACAGCACTTTACCACCTGGCCAAGAGCACATTCTTAGACTATTGCACAGAACACCAACGTCGCTTACAGTCGCATGGGAACCAAAGTGGCCTGTCGATGACCACTACGTGGTTAGTCCTGCAGAATGTTAAATCAATTCTTTGAACTGATCAGCTAAAATCCTAAAGTGTTTTACTTTTTATTGGTGTAGCTTTTTTGCAGTACAATGCAAACGTTTGCTTAAACAAAGAGTGTTCTTATCAGTCAAATACTTATTGTGAAGGATTACTTGTAACTTGTTAAAGAGTTTGAGAAATTAAGCAACATTAGTCAGCTTTTTCTGTTGCTGTTTATGAATTTTTCAGATTAATTTTATTAATTTCAGCTCCAGTGGATAGGTCTTCATTCAGCCATCCCTCACGGAAGGATGAAGAAGCTTCACACAGAGGAAATCGAAAGTACCAGGCGGAACTATACTATTACTGACTTAGATCCAGCTACCACATACAATGTGTCAATAAGGCCAAAGAATCAAGTGAATGGAGCTTGGGGTGTTTATGCTACATTACCTCCTGGGTGGCACATGGTACGGAACTTTGTATGGTGTGCTAGAGAAGATCATGCAGTTTCACTAAAATGGGACGGTATAGAAAATGATTTGGCTAGCGACTACATGATAAGATATAAGTCTTCAAAAGATGGTACATGGAGTCACGAAGAAGGGAGAGCTGCTGAGATGCTTTGTCCGAGGGACCCTGATCCTTCAACTGGCAGGGAGTGCCATAAACGCTGCTTCTTAGTATTCAATTTACCTCACAAATCTGCCATATACGACTTTCATGTCCGCGCAAAGGTTATCTTTCTCGTATATTTTCTTTATTTCTTTTGTTTCACAAAGCTTTTGACAACATCAGTAACGTGGGGATAACTGCTGGTCTTACATAAAGTTTTTTTTAGATTTTAAGAACTATTTTAATGATAAAAATCTTTGTTTTTTTTTGTGCTGCTTCAAAGAAATATTTATTGGGTTCCATTTGACTGGGTATGTTACATTGTGCAGGTTAACGGAGTTTGGAACAGATGGAGAAACGTTGGGAGACCAGAATTTTTGCCAAAACCAGGTCAAAAAGATTCATGCTGTATTGTACCTCCAGTTGGCTTTGTTGAAAATATCGGTAGTGAAGGCACCAGTTTCCCGATAGATATCACTCCTGTAGCGAAAAGACCAGAAAACGTAACGTAAGTTCTTATTTTAACTTTTTGCTTTCTTTATTTCATGTCAGTTGTAAAGAGGCTTTTAACTGTAATTTATTGTATATTTCTACGTATGTGATTTGTTTCGTTTCACGGAGCTGATGCTATTTTCGTTGACAGCCAGTCTCTTTTAAAGAGAAGTTTCAGTGATTTAAGAACCCTCTCTTAAAAATAAGAAGTTTTAAATGCAGTTTTTTTTTTTGGATAAAGTGAATTTGATGTATGTGACTTTACGAAAAAACTTTAAATTTGTTTTTTTTTCACTTCTGTAACGGAGAAGTGATTAGACGATGAAATTGAAAAAACAGTCATTTTTTAGACGTTACTATGTGATCGTTGATGAACGTGTTCCACCTGGAGAAACTAATTGGACATACCTAACTGACAGACGAACAGCCTATGAACGAGGATACAATTATTACATTGCTGCATCGTATACACCAGAAACTTTGCTTGATAATAAAAAGGTTTAGTTCAACAAAATCGTCTGCTGTTATTAAAGTTTTTACTACCATTTGAAGAATTCTAGTTTTTGTACCTGCTGGTAATTTTACACACAAAAATGCACCACATTTTATTCGTTTCTTTCTTATTTAATTTTTAATTAGCTTGATCTCTACCGGTGTACTCACTCTTAAGTTCATAATATGCATAATGGAGTAATCAAAATATTAAAAATAAGTAAATTTCAAAGAAGAAACCTTGAACTTTCGCAGTTTAAAGATTTTTCCAAGGTTACCTTAAATAAAAATTAACACTGCTTTAGCGTAGTTTCAAAGGGAGAATTTGGTGCATTCTCCTACGTGAGATTTTTTTTGGAAAATTGCTTTTATAGAAGTGCTGTTGTCCTAGATAATCATTAGAATTTCTAAGAATAAAACTGATTGGCACTACAGATGACAATTGGTGATGGAAAAGTAATTGGTGGTTATCTAAATTATCCGTTAAAGAAAGGAAAACAATACAGTCATAAATTCTTGGCAATATGGGATCTGGACGGAAAACCAGGTGTTGTTGGTACTTGGACAGGTAAATAGTTATAATTTTTTCTGAAAAGCATTTAAAAGATAATTCTGACAAATTTATTGGCTTATAAATTCTAGTCGTATATTTGATATTATGTTGTCAGCGTTTACTTTCCTGCAAAAAATGCGAAAAAAAAGAACTGTATGACACTTTTATGGTGTTATAAAAAAGTAACATAACATTCCTCTTCGGCGTCTTTATTATGGTTCCAGGTTTTTTTTTTTTTTGCTTGCAAAATTTATTTTCAATCTATAATTTCATATGTTTATTCTGTGTTAAAACTATATTTGTTTTACATTAGTCATCCCATATATTGTTTGATAAAGCAGCAGTGCAGGTTTTTTTTTTACTTAGTCTGTATTTTAGGAATCAAACGGTGACAGCGGAACAGTTTTCATTTTTAAGTAATGATAAGCAAAAGAAAAAAAAATTCCGTTAACTATTATGAATTTTTTTTCGTAATATCTATTGCAAAATGGTTCGTTATTGAAGTGAATAATAATAATAATAATAATAATATTTGTTATAATGGGTGGTTTTATTTTTTTTTTTGTTGTGCGAAAGATGAACGGGGAGTAGAAAAGGGGGGAGAGAGGGGGCGGGGAAAGGAGGTCTTCGGTATGGGTACATATAGTATGCTTGAAAGTTCATACTGTTTGGAAGATGGAAAAAAGTTGTCATCGTCAACTAAGTTTTTGCAAGACGTTATAATGTGTATAGAAGGGAAGGTGACGGACGACGGGTTGAAAAAAATAGAAGAGAGATGAATTTGCAGGCAAGACAAACATACAAATCTGAAAAAGAAATTTTTATTTGATAGAATTTATAACAAATTTTATTGTACAAGAACAACGCCGATTGAGCGTCCGTAGCATCTCGACATGGCTCCTTACCCAAAAGGTAACCAGATCTCTGATGTATTTATTTATTTGTTTGCTTTTGTTTTGTTTTCTATTTTGTTTGATGCATTCATCATCTACTGCTTTTCCTCTTGCTTCCTCTTATTCTTCCTTCAATTTTTTTCTTTTACTCTCGTCTATTTTGGCTATCAAATTGTTTGGATTTAATACTGCTGCTACCGGAGACAGAATACAAGCAAGAAACGACAATAAACTGTCTGAAGTAAACTGACTAAACAGTTAACAGCGGAAATCGAGGAAATTAATAGGAAAAAAATAGAAATCGAAAACAGTAAAGTAGAAATCTAAACACTGTATTAATTGGCTGTAAATATTGATAATTAAAACTGTTTGTTATAAATCCAAAAAATTTTAGAAACAAAAAAAAAAACAAAAAAAAAGAAATGGATATATTGATAGGAGCAGTTATTTTCGGTGACCTTCAAAATAAGAAAGAGAAAACAACAACAATAATAGGGTCTTTAATTAGTTTATGCTCTTTTTTTTTCATTTTTTAATCAGAAAAGTTGATTTTTGGACTTTATTTTTGAAAAAAACGGCTATTCTTAGCTGTAGAAAAATTTTTATTGGAAAAAAAAACAGTTAATTTCTCATATATATATATATA
>UXUI01008993.1:2392-12891 GCA_900576705.1 Enterobius vermicularis
CATCACTACCAATGAGAGCGATGGGGCCATCAAGTTGAGGCAGAGCCGTTTAAATGCTAGTTGAGCAAGTGGTCATTTGCTGTGCTGCTTATAAACTGGTTTTTACTTGGTTGTTTCTTGCAGTTTATATCTCGTCTCCTGTCCTGTTTAAAAAAAAATGTAAGATCACATACGTAGAGAAAACTGTAGCAATTGTTCATCCTAGGCATCTTTTTAAATTACCCTGTTTCGTGCATTGACAGTGTTGTTAGCGATTTGCAATTGGTTTCTGGAAGGGCTAGACAGGAAAAAATGAGAGAAGAGTTATTCAATCTGAAATAAATTTTCATACAGCCGACTGAAAGTGACGTTTTCAAATAAATTCTGTGTGCCTGCGATATGCGGAAGACAAACATAAAATTTATGTCTGTCATGGTTAGGGACAGTTAAGTGGTACAAAGTGTTTCTTGGCAATTTTCAGGAGGCAGGCATGTTCACGTGTATAATTATATAATTTAATGTTGAGAATCTGTAATAAAAGCCAAGCAGTAGTTTTTAATGCCGAGACACATTATGAGGGAAATTACAGCAGGGAACTCTATAAAATTTTGTTTATTAGGCTGTTTTTGGCAGAGTTAAATGTTGCAATACAAGCATTACGTGAAACTGTCTGCTGAACAACTAAGCGTTTACATACTTTTGAAGAACTTGGAAGTAAGCAATTGCTTATTTTATAACCAAGTGAAAAACGTCAAAGAATGTTCTGTTACTGGCAAAATATACATAAAATATATATATCTGTATGTTTATTGCACAACAACTCGAAAAAAATTTCTGAAAGTTTTTAAAGCTCGCATTAGCATTGGTTCTTAAACCCCTGACAAAAGTTTGTAATGCAGTTGTAATACAGTTCTGCCCTTCTCTAAAACACATTGAGTTTCAGGGACTATACTGGCATTGCTATTGAGTAGTTTCTGTGGGTAATACTTGTAGACCTAATCTATATTTAGCCAGCCTTGGAGAAGACAGTCAACTGAAAGTTAATTGTCTTTATAAGCTTATCTTTTTCGCTCTGACTCCTAGCAACGTAGACGTTAAAACAGTGGTTGCTACCAAGAAAAAATTATTCATGAAAATGATTTCAACGTCATATTACATTTCGCAGAATAGAAGTAAACTATATTTTATCTTTGTCGGCACAATCTTACTGCGTTGCAAGCTGTTTCTAAAAACTAATTACTAACAAACACCTACGTACTGGTTAAAGCTGTTTACACTGTGGTTTTCATTCAGCAGAATTCCTTGATTACAGTGACGTCAACTGCCAGTCCACATACAAAGTCTATATTTGTCAAATTGAATGTCACCTCACTAAAACAGTGTTGCCTAAAGTGACTGGAGAAAGAAATCAACAGAATAAAATGTGCAGAATCTTACGCCGAGTAAAACTCTTCTTGTTTTTCTACTGAATTTACTGACAGCAACCGTTTCTTGTGTAAATGCATATTGATTGAGGAAAGCCTGACAATGATTAAAGAATTCTGTCAAAAGATACTTCCATAAAGACATTGTGATGTGCATTTAATCTGAGAATTTAAAAAGTATTCTTAAAATAAGAACAAATTTACAACAAAACTAAAAAATATTGTTTAAAAAGTAAGATCTGGTAGAAAAAATTTTTTGATGCTGTAATCAGCGCTTAATTTGGTAGGTCAAAAATCTTACGAGAGCGAAATGAAAGTAGAATTTGTACATTACAAAATTTTTTTTCTGCTAGGTCTTTCCATGCCTTTAATTATCGTCGACGTACGGAAAAAACATGGAAACTTTTCAGATAAGCAGCAGCCTTTACTTTGTTGGCTTGTAAAAGATTCGTCTGGAATACACAATACATTATAGTCGATTCTTCATTAGAAGAAAGGCAGTTTGCTAATAAGCACACGAGAAATTCTCTTTTTCAGTTTTTTCTGCAACAGTTTGCAAGATTATCAAACCAATAGATTAAAGTGTAATCGGAGTAAAGAGAAAAAGTGTAAACCAGCTCAAAAAATGATAGTCACTCCTAAAAAAATTTTCTTTTCTTTCTTTAAGCAAACTATTAGATTGAAAAAACTTTCAGTGAATTTTTTGTCAGAAATACTAAAAGTTTCTGGTAAAAAGAAAAGATTTCCAGAAAGTTCAAAAAGTTGAAAGTTTGTTTCAACTGCATAAAAAAACTCACCGATGACTCTTCTTTATATTATATTGGTTTTTAAGAACAACACAGGGAAAAACTTGTCTTCATTTTTGCACTCAGCGAATGAAATTAATGGTTAGTTGGTTCACCATTTTCTTTTCCTTAAGAGTTCTTTAGAACAGTAGTTGGCTATCACTATGAACGGCTGATAAATAAGTAACGGACTCTGTTTTGGCATTTGTGAAAGGTTTCAATGTGATCGTTAGATTTTATAAATGTTGAAAAATAAAACTGTATTTTTTGAAAGGTTGTTGGAATTTTTTTCGTATTAACTTTAATATTTGTTTTACGATTTTGTATGTAAGATGAATGCTAAAGCAAATATAAAAAACCCTTGCTTTATGGTTTGCGCAAACCAGAAGCTAACTGGATCTGCAAGATGTTTCAAAATAAAAAGTATGCTACGCTCTCTGATTTGAAGAACTGCTTAATCTTCATCCGAGGATTGCCTGAGTAAGGTGCAACAAATTTGTTCATCACATAAAGCATTTAGGAACTTTTTATAGTTTTTGCTGATACCTACTCACTTTTATTAGCCAAGAATAATGCTCGTCACTTGCTGTTTGTGTTTTTCTTCCCGAAAACAGCTTTTTTTGATCAGTTGTTACTCCATAGCAAATTTCTTCAACGTTTTACTGCTATAATAGATGTACTTTGTTGTCCATTTTCTTCAATGATTTTCTTCTTACCATACTCGGTGCAGGATTTTGAAACCAAGAGAGAAATAAAATGTCTTCTAATTCTTAATTCCTTCTTTCCAGCTGAAAAACCTGTTTTGGCCATATTTAATCTTTTTGAGTCTAAAGAAATAAAGGCAAAAAACTGTCGGAATGCATTGAACAAGAGTAAACGAGAAGACTACCACTATCTTAATTGGTTACAACAGTCGTAGAGTTGTTCCGCAATGTTTTGCAAGAAGATTAAGGTCTGATACCGCTGTAATTCTAATGCTCTGAAAATTCTATTCAGCAGCTATGAGTTACTCCACTTCTGAAAGCTCAGAAAGTTGAAATTCCTAACAACTTAAACTTTCAAGTGCCATAAAAAATTTTATTAGAATATACTTACTCCAAAAGTATTTGAAATAAATTGCTTACAGACTCACCAGAGGAATTGATAACAACAAGCTCGCAAAACAAGTTTGCCACTCATATAAACTTTCGTTATAAACAAGGCTGCCGGTAAGATTCCCCTGAAAATTTTATAGAAAACAGCACAAGAAATTAATTAGAAGTTAAGTAAAGAAGGTACTCAAATCCCCCTCTAATATCCGAATTTCCACTGCAGGTCGCTTTAATTAATGGAACTCTCAATGTAACCAGATTTCTGGTAGAACAAAGAACCGACGTTAACAATAAAGGTAAAGTTGGAGCAAAAATAAATGAAAGTAGATTTATTCAAAATAAAAGCCAGAAAAAAATCCTATCAGGGTGAAAACGAACTGAAGTATTTAGAATTTAGACGTTCTCTTTTCAAAAGAAAGTTTTTTTTCACTTTACCCTGCTATATGTCACGTGTTTGCTGGAAGAAAGATATCTTGAGATAGCTGAATTTTTGATAAAAGAAGGAGCCAATGCTCAGCCCAGAAAGATCATTGAAGTATTTGTTTAATTTAAAAAACTCCAGTTAAGCAAAAGTGGTTTGATGCATTCGCTTTCAAATGCAAAAAATTCTTACTCTTCTTCTCCACTGTACTTCGAACGTTATTACAAGTACTTGAAAGTGATTAAATTTTTGGTGGCAAAAGCGCATATGGAAGATGAAGAAAATGTATGACTTTATAGAAGAGGAGCTGGACTTTTTTGTAAGATTAATTTATTGTTGGAATTTCAGCAAAAGTATACTGTTTGTATAAAATCCCGTTACAATAAAAATGCCGCTAAACTCGGTATCTGAAAAAAATTACAGAAAACATTATTGCAAATCTTGTAAATGATGTAGAAAAGTTGTGGAATTTTCCTACTACGGTCACTTCGCTCCACTCCCTTTCTAGTGACGGACGTATTACAGTAGATTCTTGACAGATAAAGGAATTGAAGCAGACTTAAAGAATGGTCATGGGGTAAAGTGCTGTCGCATGAACTGATTCCCAGTAGCAAACTGAGTCGATGTTAAACCACACTGGGACTAACAAAAACTGAAGCGCATTTTGTAAAGAGCAGAACGAATACTGTATGACAACAGAAAGAAATTCTATTCCTTTTAGGGCATCCCGCTGCAGTTTGTATGAAAAAATAGATACCTACCTACCTAAAAGTCGCTCCTAATAGCGAAAAGTGCCGATACTGACATGAAAGATACTGAAGGTGTAAGGAATTATAAAAGAAAAGACGAAAATCTTAATTAGATAGCTCCATTGTTAAGATTTCAGCGAAAACTGTCTCTTAAATAAGATCTCATTTCAATGAACCTGCAACTAAACTCAATTTTTGAACAAAATTTAGAGAAAAATACCAACGAAAAGGCTGGTTAAAATTTATCAAAAAAAGACTTTTTCCCCTTGCCTCGATCAGGTTTTGATAGTGGAAACCTTGCGGTAGTGAGGTTTTTGGTGGAAATAGAGACCGTAGAAAACATTAAGCGAGATGACAGAGTAGAATAACTTCAAAGGAGTTAATTCGGGACAATAATTATAAGCGAACTCAGCCAGTATAAAATCAAATAAACAAACTACAAAGTTCAAAGTTACTGCATGAAAACACTTAATTTTTCTATAACTCATTCGATCGCACTGCACGTGTTTTTAGCGACAGATAGATGTGGCCAAGTTTTTGATGGTGGAAGGTACCAATGCTGACGCTACAGATGAGACAATGGTAAAAATCTTTAGCAGAAACGCGGAAAGCTTTGAATGATTATCTAAAACAATTAGAGCCTCAGAAACAATAGCACTTTTGAAGAGAAAAACTATAGCTGTGCAATTTTTTTCAAAAATTCACTTTAAAAAAAAAGTTTTCCTGAGCAAGAAATAGAATTTACCAGACTTTTTTCACTTTGTTCTCTAAGACACTTCAAACGTTTTTCCCAGTGACCCTTTAATTGTACATTCTGTGGGAGCTGTATTCTTTATGTTTCAGTAAATTTTTAAAAGGAGACATATTGGTATTGTCAGATTTTGAATATTTTTGAAAACAGGAAGTATTTAAAGTAATCATTTTAAAGAAAGCTTTTTTTACTACTTAGTCTCCAAGAATGAAACTATCTTGCTGCAGATAACAGAAAAGCTTTAGAAGTTTTAAAATTATTCAGCATATTTTTATTGCACTTTGAAATAAAAAACGTACCTTATTGAGTTGTATACAAATTATTTTTATCTTTACAGTTTGCTTCGTAAACGGTACGAGAGGAAATTTTAGCAGTGCTTAAAAATTATTTTAAATAAATTCCAGTACATAAAACTTTTTTTCAATTTGTTGCTTTTACTCAGCATTTCTTTCACCAAACAGTTGGGAAAATTTAGGTTTGTTTTAGCCATGCCTAATTGCGTGCTAACTGAGAAAGGCGAAGATTAGTTAAAGACGTGTTACAAATGAGGTAAAATAAAAACATTTTGTTTTTTGTCAGTCAAGTTTTCTAATAAATAGAAACAGGTACTCTTTTTTGTCAAAATAGTATATCAAATTTAAGATTATGACTAGAAACAGCCTTTTGTCCAAAAATCTGTTGTTTGAATTGTTAAACATTGATTTACAGTACAGATACTTATGTTTCTGTTCTTGTTCCTGCCAACAGTTTATCACAAGCGCGCTCAAATGAGCTTTAATGGGCGGTGAGTACCCCAGCTAAAAGAGGCTCTTTTACAGAAATAGGAGTTCGGCTGCACTGTTATCAAATGACAATGACCTGAGGTACGATGGAGCAGAAAAGAGGTCAACATTGCTAAAAGAGAAGAAAAGCGTAGAGTATCTGAAAAGTTGGAGTATAAAGAAATATTCATAAGTATTTGATACCATTAAAATCACCTGCAATTTTTTTTTTTTCAAATTCAGAAGGGATATTTTGTGGCTTTTTAGAAGCACAGAGTTAAAATTTAATGCTTCAACAAAAAAAAAGTGTTTCCGATTTTAAAACTCAATTACTGTTCGCTTCTAGGATAAACCGTAATTTGTCAAGAACGTCAAAAAATAAGTCGAGCGTTACAGATCCTTGATAGAGTAGTGAAGGAAAAGCCAAAAGTATTTGACGTGGCAAATTTTAAACTCAGAAGTCCTGTTTATGACAGCTAGAAATCAGAAGTTGCGGTAACTACTTTAATAGCTCATCAGCCTTTTACGTTCGTCTGTTCACTAGGGAAGAAACTTTTTGCTATTCTTTATCATTATGTGATGCCTTTCCTGTATCAAGTTGGTATGAAGAAACGAAACCAGAGGAGGATCTGCCAGACAAATACTTTTTAGAAAGTTCTGCTGTAATTTATCATTTTTGTTTGTTTCTACTCATTTGTACTAGAAAGTAAATAGTTATCAGTTAAATGTCTAATGAAGGTAAGTGAAGGCAATTTAACTCGTATATTCCCTCTAAAAGCATCGTTTTTTTATGTATACAAGTTAAATTGCGCACCTGTCTGAATAGCAGTATATAAATACAGAGTAAATGCTTTTAAAAAAACTCAAATTTTACTCGTTTCTTCTCAAAACAATTAAGTGTTTTATATAAACATTCTGTTTTTTAATGCATGGAACTGGAATAGAGATGACAATATAAAAAATTTATTAAAAAGTTTTCAAAAAAGTTAACGATAAAATTTACAACAGCAAATTGGTGTTACGGGTAAAATGGCGTAAATTACTTACATTGAGTTTAAAAAAATTTGGCTTACAAACTGATACTCCTTATATTGGTATTTATATTTGCAGAAGTGGTATTTTTATGTTACATATTAACTGTTTGTATACAAAGAAATGATAAAATACTAAGATAGGTTTTGAAAACATTACCTGCTTCTGTAAACAACTCTTTTATTTTCTTTAATATTGAGCTGTTCTGCTAGTCATTTTGATTATAAACATTATACAGTTCTGTAGCACAGCGGTAATTCTGAAAACAACATAATCAAGATAAGGTAAGCCGCAAACTGCACGAGTATATACACATATAATTTTTTTTTTAGAAGACTTAGTTTTGCTTGTGCTTCTCGTTTTTGATAACAGTCGATCAGCACACAGCTACCATTTTTAAGCCAAAGTGAACACCACCAAAATTTTTTTTTGTTTCTTGTCGTTTTAATCAGCCAATTCTTTTTTTTTTTGTTCTTATCAGTAGTTACTTTACCAGCTTTACTAAACGTAGTGTATACAAGCCTGCAAGCCTTTAACCTTCCAAGGAAGACTACTGTTGCGCTTCATAGAGAAGAAAGTAACTCACTGTTATTCTAATATCTCCTCAAAACTACTCCACTCTTGTCAAAAAATACGTCGTTTGATAGTGATCATAAAATTATTGTAGGTGAAGCTCAATATATAAATATTCTTTTGATATTTTTATTTTTTTAATAAATTCTTTTTATAATATTTTAATGACGTACAATATAAAAGTGTTCTAGCTACACCAAACAAGTAGGAGCACTTATACTGAAAAGAAAGTAGTACCAAATTGTCTTTTTTGCCAGTTAGCTCTTTTAAATAATGAAACAGAGTTGGTTAGGCATTCGGTTGGGCCTTAGCAGTTCCTTTACAGACAATTATTCTTCTGTTGCTGTGATGTCATCGTATTATTATCATTACAGCTGTTAGCTTACATAGTCACTAGGAAACTGCATAAAGAGCGATTCACTTAAAAGACGTTTTTTTTAATGATACTGAACTACGTCTTAAAGAGGAGTAAGGCTAGTTGTAATTTCGCGACAAGGAAAACATAAGCTATCTGAGAAACCTGAATATGACAGAGCATATGTTGAAGCTTCGCGTCACTGTCTACAGTAACAATTTCTTTAATAACTAGGAACGTTTATCAGTCTGACGCTTGATTACGCCTCGTTTGTTTTTAGAGTAAGCCATATCTGTTACAAATATCAGAAGGTAAATGATGAGATGCAGTTTCACAAACAAAGCTTATACAAAAATTAAAACGATGTGACCCAATAAAAGTAGCAATGAAAATTTGTTAAAGAAGCATTTGGTGTTAGTAATACTTTAAAACTATAAATGTTCAAACTTTCTTTATTTTTAATTTTACTATCAACGATGAGACAGTAGAAAACAGTTGAAGATGGTAAGATCAGAGATGATAACTGAAATCTGAAATAAAGTCAGTCTTAAGCAAAGATGCAGTAAACACAGTTTTCCCTAAAATAATATTTTCCCATGTAACACTTACGCAAAGGCGATAACCCAATAAGTCAAATTTTTAAATTTTGGTTTGTAAAAAACGTTCTTGACCAATGAAGCTTTTGTATCTGTTCAAAAACACAAAACTTGATCTTATATTTGTTTGGGTGCAATCTAACGAAATAAAAAAAAAGTGTCCTGAATAAATAAATTTTCCTCTGTGAATGTGCGACGACGGCGAAGTTTTTGGTGTGATATAGCAACCTGTTTGTTTGAAATATTGAAGAAACAAACAACTTAGTGATTAAGAAGTATCAGGAGAACAGCCTCAGAAATAAGCTCTTAAGTATTAACTAGTAAGATAGATCTTGTTCATACCCTTAAGAAAAGTTGCCCAGAAGACTTCTAGTGAAAATTTTTTTGTCGTCACTTGTAAAATGCTGATAATGTTTCTAATGCAGTAAAATCCGGTATAACAGAAAGGAATATAATTCGTTTTGTTTCAACTTGGATTGAAAACAAACGTACGATCGTCAGTCGAGCGATTAACGAGAACGTTACTTTTACCAAAGACAGTATCAAAGACTAAGGTGATAATGCTACGTATTTCTTACAAATAAGCAGCTCTCAAAACTGGGAGCATTTCTAGTTTATACAAAGTAAAATAAATTTTGAACAACTTTTTAAAAAAATATTTTTTATAAAACACAGAATTTGAATAAATTTTAATCAACACTTAAACCTTCAGTGCTAATATTAGCATAATATCAACAAATATTTTTCGTTTTCAAAATGTTTCGAAGTTACTTTTGTACGTTCAAATCAGGCTAAGACTTGTGATTGATTGATAAACCAGATCTGAAGACTTCTGCTTTCAAAGCGCAACATCCTGAAATTTAACATATAGCTAATTCTATTAACATATTACTTAAAAATTAATACTTCTTCCATTTATAAATTAGCAAATTTTTTTCCGCATTGATGCCAAACCATAAATGATAAATTGATGCTAAAAGATGTTTGTTCACAGCTTAAGGTAGTTACTGTTAGGCTAAAAAATGACAAGTTTTAAGATAAAGCGTTGTTCTTGATATGGAATAATAAAATAAATTCTAAAGTTTTCAACATGCCCAAAATTTGTCGTTTATTCAAGTAATTTTTGAGCAGATCTGCTTCACATAAGTTTCCAACAGATGTTTTAATGTGCCAAAAAATATTAAATTTTTCTTTATCAAAGAGAAGAAATTGCTGAAAAAATTAATCTCATAGTTGGGCACAGTTTTATACCTTATGGGAAACCTAAATGTATGATATACACTTTTCTAAGGTGCTGCTTATCTAGACGATTCACTGAGGAATTCTGCTCAGCATTACCTCTGTCGGTATTTCTCGCATTTCCTGTCTTGACGAAAGAACAGAGAAGAGAGGTCAGAAAAAAGATGAGGGAATGAATAAAGAAAAGATTTAACAAATTACTAAAGTTGTTAAAATATTAGTTATTGAAAGTTTAATTAATTGTTCTGTTGCAGGGTTTTAGAACAATTAGAAGTCACAATCTAGAACTGGTATTCTTTGAGGTTTTATTAGGTAAATTCATTTGACGTAATTTGGAAAAAAAAATGTTTTTTAAACTCAAAACTGCCAAAAAGCTGTGGCAGAAGAAGTTAAAGATTGAAAAGCTAAATTTATTTCATTTTTTTTGGTACGATAGATGCTAATTTATGCTGTTTCTTCTGTTTTGCAGGTTTCAAAGTTGAAAGGTGAAAATAATATTGAAGGAACTAAACAAATTAGGATAAAAATAAATCGTTTAGAAAGCAATCTTTTTTTTTGTCTCAACTTTTTCTTTCAATTTTTTCTATAAATACTCTAAAGAAAAAATTTTTTTTTGTAAATGCTGCCCCTTGCCTTTCCCTCATTTTTTTGCAACAGCGGCCCCGCACTGTCTGCTTTTCATCGGGAAAAAAAACTGTTTGCTTTTTTTTTTTTCTCATCGCAACTTCATCTTGAGGTTTTTT
>UXUI01009000.1:12140-22235 GCA_900576705.1 Enterobius vermicularis
ACGAAAGTAAGGCTCAAGTAAAGATTCATTCTTCAGCACGTAACGAAAGTGTAGAGGATGTTAAGGCGATTTCCGATAAAGAAGAAGGAAATAGAGACGAAGTAGAAGAGAGGCCGAGAGTTGTTAAGCCGAATCTTTTTGATTTGTCTGATGTTAGTGATGACACAGAGGTTGGTTAATTCTCGTAATTTATCATTATTACTACTGCTACTCGTGTTGTTGTCATTATCAGAATCACTAACCTATGAATTTTTCATTAGGGCAGTGAATGAAATTAATACTTAAAGATGGCTTTGAAGGAAAAGCTTACTGGTAATACTGTGAAATTTCAATTGTTGGTTTTGGAAACTGCTTGTTAGGAATTGGAACGGTGATGTCAATAAGGTAGTTATTTTAGGACATTGATCTGACACACTGTCGTGTTGACCATCTTCCCGACCTTTCTCGTTTCAAATGCTTAAAGGTTATCAAATATTTTAAAATTGTTCATTCAAAATGCTTGTTTAGTTTAGGTTGAACATATATAGTTTTTTTATGGTAGGCAATTTTGTTACCGAAAATTTACATTGAATTTGAAGCCATACTATAGCCGATGTCATGCTTGTTGGGTTTCATAGCGTTATTTTACATAGCTCAGTTATTTATCGTTCTTTTTAGGAGCTTTCTTTCCGCCAAAATTTCCTAATCGAACTTGACGAAAGAATTAATATTCCGACACTTACGGAGCTTGTTTTATATGATAATCAGCTTGAAGTTTGTGATTTGTTTTACAATTATAGGAACGTTATTATTATTTTTTTTTTTTTGTTTTCTGTACAGGCGGTAGTTTATTGCGCTGTAATACTTACTGCGTTGCAGAAGATCTCTCATCTCGATGGTTTGGTCAATTTGGTGTCACTTGATCTTAGTTATAACAGACTCAGAAAAATTGAGGGGCTGGATAACTTGGTCGCTTTAAAAGAGATCTTTTTTGTTCATAATAAGATTTCGAAGATTGAAGGACTTGATGCTCTCGTTAATCTTGAATATCTAGAACTAGGCGATAATTCTATCAAGGTTGGTTGTCTTCTACTTTCAAGGATAGGGCGTTACTGATATTAATAGAGTGTGGTCCTTTTTTTGTTCTATGGGCTCTGATAAACAGTGCTTTTTATTTTTTATAATTTTCCTAAGTAGTGTTTCTGAAACTTTTCAAATGCTCTTTGTTTTAGAAAATTGAGAATATCAACCACCTGACTAAATTACGTGAGCTATATCTGGGTAAAAATAAAATATCGCGCATTGAGAATGTCGATAATCTTCACAACGTCACCATATTCAGTGTACCGGTACTGATTTTATGTTGTTAATGGTGGTATCGACAGTTATGACCGTTTTGAGTGACGTCAAGTTTTTTCTCAGTTAGTCTGCTGTAGCTTTTTACGTGTTTTTTAAGGAATTTTAGTCTTGGAAATAAAATTTTATTTTTTAGGGTAATCGAATTGTTGATTTGGATGGAATAGAAGCATTGCCACAAGTAGAAGAAATTTATTTGAGCGATCAAGGGATAATCACTCTTAAGCAACTTGACCATTTGGTTGGTTGATTAAAAAATTGTATTAACGAGAGTTATTGTAATAAAAATTATTTTTGTGCAAAAGTCGCGTTTTTTGGTATTTAAAATAATTAATTAAAGAAAGAGTTAACTATTATTGATGCTGGAAATAATCGCATTAACACGATGGATGGCGTACAAAATCTCCAAAGGCTTGAGGACCTTTGGGTAAGTCGTTGAAATATTTTTGCTTATACTCCTGTAATTTTTGCGCGGTTATTCTGTCTATTTGCTATGTCACTTTTGTAGCTGAATGACAATAAAATAGCGGATTGGCATGAAGTAGAAAAGTTAGAGAAGTTATCTGCTCTTCGAACCATTTATTTGGAGAGGAATCCTATCTACAGCGCAGATATGAGCAGCTATCGTCGCAAAATTATGCTTTGCTTGCCTCAGATTACACAAATCGATGCAGTAAGATGCCGTTGAAAATCTGTACAGAATTAACTGTTATTCATCTCTCTAAAGTCTTGTGTTGTCTAAACCTTTTTCATTTCTTATGTATGTATTTTGTGACAGTATGTTATGTGTTTTACAGTTTGTTCATTTGAGTTTGTTCAAGTTTTAGCTTTATTTATGTTTTACTTAAAACTGATGAGTCACAGTATCGTAATCTTAGCAGGAGCCGAATTTTCTTCACTGATTTGCTTCATGGAAGTATGTTTACAAAGATGGGGCGTTTTTTTAAAATTTTCCAGCTATAAGTTGCAACTGACAAATTTTTTGTTGAACATGATTTTAGTTATTGTTCCTTACTTCTTAATCATGTTTATAAAACTAAAAAAATGGTGTTTCAAAGTAAAAATTTGGCGGAATAAATATTCTTGAAGCTCTTCTTTTCTAGAATTCAACTAATGGTTGTGAATAGCCATTAAAGTTTGGAAGGTTATTGAGAATAGTAAGCCATCTAACTGATTTTCTTTCCCAGCTTCCTCGTGAATGTCATATCATACTGTGTAGTACTGTCCGTCGATCTGCTTTGTTAATAGTTTTCAGTTTAATTGTTGGAGATTGTGTATCTCTTGCGTAGCGTTCATATTCTTGACAGTGAAATAATGGATTTTTGGCACTCGATAAACTTTCAGATTCAAAGCTTTACAGCCAGGAAAAGTTTAGTCTTATTCAAACAGTTATGGCTTTTTATTGCATTTCTGGTATCATGTTTTTGTAAATACTCATTATCTGCAGCTTGAGCTGTAACTAGTAGTCTTGCTTCTTCTAGAACACTGAAATTACTAATACTGTAGTGTTCAGCAGCTGTAAGTTATCGTAAACCTCTTCCCGTTGGTAAATTTTACTCGGTTAACTGTTGGTATTCAGTATTTGGAGTGTGCCGCGCAAGGAAGTGTGAGATTATGAGCTGTATAAGGTTTGTATCTAACATTTATATTGAGGCTTCTAATCGCTGTTTGGGGGATCAATAGGTGGTTTCTTCAGAGAAGGGTCAGACAACAATATTTTTGAGATTTCAGAAGCAAAAAATTTATTTATTGGGTCAACTGTTTTCGAAACAGCGGTGATCTTTTTGAACTTTTTTCGCAGTTTGTAATGTGATTACGGCAGATTGATATTTGAGCTGATAACAGTTTCTGTGGCCGGTTTTTTTGATTTTCTATAGTGTGTGAATTTGAAGTATTTTGGAAGCAATTTAAAATTTTTTGAGTTGAAACAACAGAGTACTGATTAACTGACTAAGGGTTACTAATGACACTTAAGGTTTTTATGAGCAGGACAACCTAAAACGGTGGAAAAAAGTATTCTGCCAGGCAAAGTTACTCACTCGTCCTGAACGGTGGCTGCGTTCAAAGTTTTATCTCTTTGCTAATAGCATTACACTGTGGATCAGAGAATTTCAAGACGCGTAGAAAATAAGCTGCATAGAGTCACCTGAACTTATATTAGCAAAGGCATTGGAAGTGAACATTTGTGATGTTAAAACAGTGGCTCATGGGAATTACACAGGTCACTTTGAAGAAGATTGACTAGGAGTTGCCCAATACATGATGATTTAACTTTTGAACAAGTTGTATATTTGGTTAACAGCCCTGAGGTTGTAATGAAATTTCCAGCAGTTGTTTTTCTAACACCTACCTTTCTTTATTGAAACAACGTAGCTATCGGCTAAATATTTAGTAGCTGCTTATTTCAGTAATTTAACAAGTGAAGGGAAGTAAAGCTGAGCTAAAATTGTTTAGGTTCTGGATGTATTTTTTAGGATAGCGCCTTATCGTTAGGGGATTTTTGGTATGTGCATGCAAAGCTGTTGATTGCAGAACGCCTGTAAATGCAGATGTAATAATAATTATTGCTGCAGTCTTGTTTTGTAAAGTATTCAGTAAAATTTTTATAATAATGCAAATCCGGGGACATTTCGTAGAAAGGGTGACATAACTTTTAAAAATATTTGAGTTGCTCTACTTCGCGTGTTTCAGAACTGTGGCTTGGTGGTTAAGTTGGAGTAATGTTCTGTAAGGGATTGATAGTTGGAAATGAAGCATTTTTTTTCAAATAGGTTTTAATTGAGTGAGCGTCAAGGTGAGTTATAAAGTTACGGAAGTGGAAATTGAAAAATTTGGATATGTGTACCTTAGCAGATTTGGAGCACTGGACTCAAGGAAATACAGCTGGGCTTTGTTTGACGACAATTCTCTTGCTTTATTGGACCTCTTCTTATATACGATTTCTTTGCATCTGCAACCTGGGAATAAATCAGTTAATCTTTGAAAACTTTGTCTTAATAGCTGAAAAAAGTAGTTGCTAGGAGCATTTGACACAAATGAAATTGCTTCATTAACGCATCAGAGATTAGGAAATTATAGTTTTTTTTTTCACATTTTTTTTTCTTTTGGACAGAAACTTTAATCTTCGAATAAAAAATTTAAAGACATAATGCAAACCATAGTGACCTGTAGTTTAATTTCTGAGTTTTTGACGAAATGATTTTAGAAAGAACTAAGCAAAGGAGCATTACTTAGAAATTATACCAACGTGTGCTACAGTGTCTGATTAGACCTTAGAGTGAATCTCAGTGAAAGTAATTTATAATCTATCCTGCAGAGAACTTGTGAATTTGGTTTAGTTTTCTTGAAAGTTTCGAACTAAGTAGTGATGCGACTTTTTTTTGTTTACTATCGAATCTCTGTTATATTCAAACAGTTGCAGAACAAGTCGCCTTTTCTCTAATAAAACAACTTTGTTACATTTGTGGTCTTTTGGAAATTCTTTTTGAAACAACTTGTGTGGCAGCAACTCAGCCTCATTTTGCTGAAAGATTAGAAGGATGCTAGATGTAAAGGTTTCCTTTTTTCAAGTTCAAAGCATTTTTCAAAGTGTTGTCTGTTTTTTCCGAACTCTTTCAGCTGGAACCCTTGGTTACATCGAGGAAGTGTCTCGCTCTGCCAAAAACAACCTGTTCAGCTACTTCAGCGAAACACGACGCCTTCTCTCCAATAAAAAAAATGCGTTGCAGTTTTTTGTGCGGGCTTCTGATAGGTCAGCATAGAAGTTAACCTATGGCGCAATCGTCTATTTTTTAATCAGATTACGGAAATTGGAGAGCAAACATTTAACGGAGCAGTCCAAAGATGAAAATGCATTTTGGAAGTGTATCTGAAATTTAATGTATATTTTGGAAAAATTTGGACGGATGATGTGACACAGAGACTGTGTCAAGTTATCGCGTTGAATTCAACTTTAGCGCTTTTTAAACTTTATTTTTTTTTAAATTTCAGCTTAAAATGCAAAACGGGGGAGCCCTTAGTATGTTTCAAAGCAATCACTATCTAATGAAAAATGAATCGTGGCTGTTAGCTTTTATCATGCCTCAGTAAGTTTGCTTATTGATATAGCCTTCAAAAAATGCACCCTTTCTACTCTCGGCAAAGTGGACCTACTAGTGATTGTTTTTAAATTCTGCCAATGACTCTTTGAAGAAAGGTGGTATATTATTCTGCTATAAAAGTGTTGCTGCAAAACGGTTCAGATGCTATGGCTTTTCAGTATTGATATAGTGATACTGGAAAGCTACAAGTCTTTCTGTAGGTAATGAAGTTTCTATAAAACCTTTAAAAAGAAGCGAATTTTCTTGACGACTTTTTCTTCTTGCTTTGTGCAGAACAATTTAATACACCACACTTCTTCAAAGTATTCAAAGCCGTCCAATTCTGCAGCTTGTGTAATGACATACATTCCTTATTTCTTCTGTCTAAAAACAGTGGGTATGAGAATTACGAGTGAGTAATGTTCTTTTTTTGGTCAGTTTGGCCTTCAAATCTATTTTCATTGGTAGGGGCCAACCTCCCAGAAACTAAATGATTTGAATCGCTTTACTTTAGTTTTAGTTTTAGTACGCTTAAAAATTTACATTTTTAGTTAACCTTACATGTACCTTTGTTTCAGTTCATACTGCCTTTATTTTCATTCAAAAAACCAATTAATATCTCACAGACTACTTCTCTACCTTTCTGAGTACCTAAAAAGTCATTTTTGCACAAGCGAAGTTGCCCGATATAGAGAGGACGATTAACCAAGCTTGTATGTTTTGGTTTTCCTAAAAAATTACTGGAGGAAGAGAAGTAAGGTATTCTCTTATGAATTCTACTGTAAAAAGAGCAAAGCCTTGAAGGTACATCTCCCGTCTCCTTAAAAAAAATAGTGACCTAACAACTTAATGTCGAAAATGTTTTTGAATAGCAAGGAACAGAGAACCCATAAACAAATAACAGAACGACTTTGTTGAGTTTTATTTCACAGTTTCAAAACAAGACACTGACAAGCGCCACCAGACTTCTTGAACTCGCTCATATCTATTTCATGTACTCGAAAACCTCGGTCATTGAGTTTTCTTTTTGTATCATTCGACATACCCAGTGGACTAATGACAGTGTTTCTGACCGTTATTGAATTACACACAAATGCATTAGCCTCTTCGTCATTAATCGCTATTGAATTTGGCATCTTTTCCAAAATCTGAAATTATGTTTCTCAATGCTCATAGTTTTTCTTCTTGTTGCTTTACTAACTGTCGTAATTAAGCCTACTTTAAATTTTTGTAGAAGGAATTGAAGTGAAAAAAAAGGTAAAGAACGATAAAAGCTTACCGTTTCTCGGGTTTTTGCTGATAAAGCAGGTGGGTAATATAGCATTGTGGTGGAATCAACCAGACACAAGCATGTATCTAAGTGATAAAAGTTTGGATGGATTAATTCACAGAACACCACTTCAAAATCGCCCATTGTTTTAATTTTCTCATAAACCTACAACTGACCCTCATTAGTTTGAGCTAATACTGCTAATTTAAACACTACGTTAACTTTCTCCACCTACCCTCAGTTAATTTTCAATGCAAAGAACCTTTTTTTCTGACCTCGGTCCATAACCAGCCCAGAGTGTCGAATAAGTCGAGAAAAAGGCATCACCACCCCCCTCGAAATAATCCTCATAACTGTCCCCGTAAATTTCAAAGTTCTGCTTCTTGAACCAAGGAAAAATTTCGTCTTGTTCTCCAGTTCGTTGCTAAAATTTGTTATTGTATTTGTATAGTTGAAAATTAAAATGACGAATCAGAACGAAGTATTTCTTAATAGCAAAATCTTTCTTGTGCTTTCTGAAGTTATAGAAAAATTATTCTTCTGGAATTTAACTGTTCACAAGACACGTAAAAACTAACCTTATGACGGAATCTGGAAAGGTAAACTTTACCGTCACCTTCCTCATTATGGTAAACTAAACCTGTGTTGCAAACGAAAACCATATCAGGCAGATTTGCCTTTTGTTGTAAAACTTCTACCTGTAAAGAACCTTATATAGCAAAAAGCAAGATAAAATAAGAATTCAGCAGTTGGGTTATGGTTTACAAGACAGGTACAAAAGTACTACCTTAACACCTTCTGACTCTATGGTAGTTTTCAACTCATTCCATTGTTTAGACGCTTTTGCTTTGTCCACGACGCCACCCATAAACGGATTAATTTTATACTAAAACCAATGCATAGCCGTTAGGCATACACTATGTTGACAAAAAGTGACTGCTTTTAACAGATTTATTTTCTGACTGTCACTTTTGAAACTTTATCAATTCAAAAGAAAGTCTTCTAAATTTACACAGAAAAACTAAATTTTTACAGTGGGTATAGTGGTTTATTCAAAAACCGGTCACCTCAACAACAAAGTGGTCAGGAGGAACCATAAGAACCCTTTGTAATGTTTCGTTTACTGGGCTGCCTTGAACCATTGCGAAACCGAAAAGAGTAAAATAGAAATAGTAATCTAAGAAAGATTTGCAATTGCATTGAGTTGCATAAAAACGGCAAAAAAAAAAGAAAGATTTGCAACGAAGAATTTGAAGAGAATGTTTAAACTGGGACTTCTTCAGTGGCTGTTAAATTTTAGTTATATCTTGCTTAGTCCATAAAGTCTTCGCTTTACTGTCATCACAGTATCAACTAATGGTAATTAGAACTTATCGCAGCTAATAATGTCGTTTCGGACCAGGATTTGTTGCGTAAATAATTTTTAAAAAGCAAGAAAAGAGAACTTAAATGAGTAGCTCATATGATATGACATCACATTTTACACACCTGATCTAAGAGTGGCTTTAATACATCAAGAAAAAAAAACATTTGATGTGGAACTTTTTTTCTGGGTACTAATGGACTAATGCTCCTAAAATTTTTGGCTTTTATTCAACTAAACTTCTCTATGGTAAAAAAAAAAAAACATAATATCAGGTCATCTACTGTTTTCTTCATCATTTCTACAAATTGTAACATTGTTTCAGTAAGTTCTAAAACTATAAAAGCTCAGAAGACTTTTGGCTGTAAAAAGAAAGGAGCGCTAAAAGTAATGAGAAAAAAAAAAGAAGTTAAGAGAGAACGGAGAAACAATCAATAAGCAGATAATTTCAACTATGCTGGCACTGTATTCAGTTTTCTCTGGTCCATCAGCAGTATTATCAGCCAAATTGTTATTGGCAACTTTACTTGAAGAATGACGTCATCAACTAAATTAAAATAGATAACATTGTTCATGCATACGAATACCCAAGTAACAAAATTGTCACTCTACACTTGTGAAAATCTTGCATTGGAACAATGGAGTCACCGACAGAAACCTAAATACATTGCTATATATTCTACAGAGACTGTAACAGGAAAAATGTTAAGAAAGAAAATTTTGGTTATTTTTCTGCATATTTGTCAACAGTTTTTATCAAATTTCAAAACACAGGGGAATTTTGTAATGAAAAATTCTTTGCGTAACGTCCGACAAAACTGTGATGTTCTACGGAAAATCCGTTGTTTGTTGTGCCATCATTGACAGTAAACTCACGATGTTTTTCATGCAACTTAACAAATCTTAAGGAAGCATAATCTTCAGCTTGCTATGTTCGTTTTGCTCTTCAATTACCGGTTAAAATATTAGCTTTGACAACAATCTACGTTGTTAACCACGACTTTCTCACGCATTTCGCCATCACGTTATTTTCACTATGCGTTCTAAAGCTGACACCTGTTTTCAACAGCATCTACAGTTCGCAAAACTTGATTTATTAAACTTCGATTTTTTATTATTCAGTAAATCAGAAACAGAAAATTAAAAACCTAAACGAAGTTATTAAACACAGTGCGTAGTGCGGGAACTGGATGTTGAATAGAGTTCTTTAGTAGCTATATTCAAAACTTTATTAACTGGCTTCAATAATATTTATATAAACCTAATTGCATTTAAAGTACATTGAACAGTGAGAAACTATGTACAAGTCAAAGCTAATAGAAAAAAAGCAGTTCATTACTTCACGAAGTCACCAACCACAAATTGATGAATTACTCTCAAAACTACACCAGATAACCTTAGTATATTCAATTGTTAGTTGATAAAAATTTTCAGTATCAGTCTTTCAGTTTTTCACTAAAAAATTCAGTCAATGAATGGTTTCCTTTTTTTATGCACCTAAGAGGAGTTGGAAGTTTAAAGAAAAACAGTCATTGTATAAATTATCTATTGAAGAAATATTTTTTTTGGCACTTAAAGACTATAAAAGTGGCGGAAAACTTATTCATTATTTGAATAGAGTTTATCTTTATAAGTGCTGACCAACGAATTAACAGCATCGAGCCAAGACTGCACAGGTATGTCAACACTACGATCATGAACGGTAAATTCAGATCCCAAAAGATTATTGCCACGAACATTCACCAACTTTAAATTACCGTCTGACCAGTCGAGACCTGAAGTATAATTTGAAGCATTTTTGGCCTTGAGGATAACTGTGTGCTTTTTGCTGTGGAGTGACAGCAGTGCCAACTATACTTTTTTTTTTTTCAGAGAATCTCACTTATTTAACCATCATTAAGTTCCTGCACAAAATTTGTTGAACATTTCTCTACTGACGGCCATTAGACAGTTCCATTCACCGAATCAATAGCAGCGAGTTTTTCCGATCAACAAGGCTGCATTCGCCGCTTTGGTATAGCTTTTGCAGCATAACCAGAGAAAAAAAA
>UXUI01009005.1:11043-22209 GCA_900576705.1 Enterobius vermicularis
TTTAGCAGTTAGCTGCCGCAGAAGTGGATAATTACTCAAGAGAACTTTCAAGCTTTGTCAACTATTTAGATGCCCGACCATCTTTCAGCTTAAAAAAAGGTATAATATTTTAGCGACGGAATATTACAGTTTTTTTTGTTCACATTAAATTGCACTTGTTAAGGCCAATAACTGCAGCAATTTTAAGCAAGCAATCATTATCATAGAGTCCATTCAATGGTCGAAAAGAAAGCTCTCGATTTAGTAGTTAATTGTCCAGCACAGTTTGCTAAACACAACGTTAGCCATCTAACGCGAGTGTATCCAGATGGAAGCAGGATTAACTCAACTAATTATTCGCCGCTGGTTTGCTTTAAAATATAAAATTTAAGTGGATTAGTGAGAAAAGACAGTTTATACGGTTTTCTCCGTCACAGAATACTTTTATAAGATTATAGCAAAATTATTATAAGATTATTAATATCAATATTATATTTAGTTTGGATGGATGGTGGGAGTGCAGATGATGGCGCTGAATTTTCAAACTGTAGGTCTTGAGATGCTCATGAATTCAACATTATTTGAAGAGAATGGTTCGTGTGGGTATGTGTTGAAACCAGAAGTGCTAAGAGACCCTGCTGCAAACATAAATGTATTTGGAGACACTTTTCACACTATGGTACTTGCGAATCGAATTGAGATCAGTGTGGGTTCATTTAAGGATGTTACATTTTATTCCTCCTTATCTTCACGAGTCATTTACAGTTAAACTATTCCATACTGAAACTTATGACATCGTTTGGCTGATTCGTTAATTTACTCAAGACCTTATCATTAAAATGGTCGTAGAGAGTGTTTAACATTTTTAAATGTGCTTACCAACTTTTTCAAGCAAGCAACTTATTGTTTTTTGGAACCACATTATTTTCTGAAACTAATTTGTATGGTTCGATCGTATGCACTTCAGTATGCTCTTTGATAATTGAAGATGCACTTGCACGTGAAAGATGGAACAGTTCCTCGGAAAGTTTCCGTGAAAACGCAATTATTTTCATACTAAATCTTTGATCTACCTAGACGTAGTGGGCAAAAGGAAGATAACGACAGGCTTACACCGACCTAAAATTATATAACATTAAAATTGAAAAGATTTTGCAATTCAAATCCAAGAGTATTGAAGCTGCTGTTATTTTTGAGATGAGTAACAATGCAGAAGACTTAAGGCTCAGCGATGAAAATTCGCGCCGAAAACTACTACACAGACAGAAGCAAATCTGGGAGAAATTCTCTGTAAAATAAAGTTTTGTAATTTTTCACATTACCAGCTCTAATACGCTAGTTGACTAGCTGCTTTTCTTACGGAAGCTGGAGAAGAAAAAACAGCAAAGTAAATGGAGCAGATGTGTAGTGGAAGACGATGGACGCGGAGGTATAGCTCCTTATTTCTTTAAATACGCCTTCGACGGGGAGCACGTTGGTGGCTTTGTGGCGTAATAGCAAAGTCACTCACTGGCATACTCAAAAAATCTTTTTTCAAATCCAGCTGGTTTGGTGTTCAGTTATGTGCCCGCAGGTGCTATGCATGGTTCCGACGCTGAAGGATGGAAGGATGGTGCGTCAGTGCCGTCGCAGGCTCATGTATACAGGCCTTTCTACTTACAGCCAACGTCTCACGAATCCCCCAATATAAAATGCTTTTTAGCTGCAAAAATCCATCCGTTTGAAAGCGAAGCTTTATACGGGTTTGATTTCAGGTCAGTTTTCGTTTATTTAGAATGCTCATTCTGGAAAGACCGTGTAATCTTTAGGATATCCTAAGTATGAGCAGCCAAACTAAGCAAGTCCGACTAGAAGTTTTCAGCCGGTTTTTGAGATACGCGTCATTCTTAAAGCTAGTCCCTGTCCCCTGTACAAACTTGCTGCATTTCCGGAAGTTTTCTCATCTGTTAGGATTTATTCCAAACCAGCCTGTCTGCACTCATTAGAAGGGCTCAAAAAAGGTCCACTTAAGTTTGTTAAGGAAGTTAAGCAATGTGGTCGGTTTTTCAAGGTACACGTTTTTTTCTTCACTTGCTTTGTATTTTTTGTGTTTCCGGTAAACTTCATGTCCATTAGTGGATTCATTCCGGAAACACCTTGCACTAATTAGAAAGCTCTGGTACGGGCTAATCGGCTGTGATTAGATTGGTCTGCGGTCATGAATCGTTTTTTTGACTCATGTGTGTTTTTGCGTTTCTTTTTTTTTTTCTTTTTTTTTTTACACTTCCAGAAGGTTTCTTGCCTATCCGGCATATTCACCCCGAAACCAGCTTATGCTCATTATAAAAGTCTGAAGACGAACTGCCAGGTTCGATTAGGGGCTCGTGAGGCAAAATTTGCTAGTTTCTGACTTTCATAGGAGCCTGTAGGGAGGAGTTTGTGATATTGTAGGGGTAGTGCAAATAATATGGGAAACTCCAGCACGCTCATGAAAGAAGAAACTAACGGTTAGCAATGTTGCTTAACTTGAAATTGACTTGTAATCAAATTAAAACATTTGAGTAGATCGTTCTCAGACATTTCTAAAGATACAGGCTAACTCTGGAATTAACGTCCTGAATGAGCAAAAAAACTTTCTGGAGTACGGTGAAAACAAAGCAACTAAAGAAAAGGGCGCGTATCTTGAAAAATCGATCAACAAAGTCCAACGAAATCAGCAGATTTACGTAGCTTGTTCTCAGAGAGCTGATTTGAAATAAACTCCCGTATGGATGACAAAACCTCTGGAATCTGAGCAGGTTTCCACATTGAAAACGAGCTAGCTTAATAGGACAACACATAACTCAAAAACTGATTGGTGGCCCTTAGTCGGACTAGCTTAGTTCAACTGCTTATTCTTAGAGAGCATTCTAATGACTGTGTGGTCTTTCTAGAGTGGGCATCCTGAATGAACGGAAACAGATCCGGGATCAGATCCATACGGAACTCCGCTTTCGAGGAGCTAGAATAATTTCAACAGACAAGCACTCCACTTTGGCAGGATCTTTAGCGAAAGGTTGAGAATAAAAGGGCCTATACAAGAAGTGGTTTAGAAAGAGTTCGGCGACAGGGGTTCCGCTATTTGGGATAAAAAACGGTGCAGCGAGAATAATGCATTATTCTATTTTTGACCCCAAATATGGATGCGCCTCATGATTTTTGGTGGGAACGAAAGTCTTGACATATGTCTCGATTAGTTATAAAGCGACTCCATTTTTGGAGCAAGCTACACGTAAGGGACGCCACTGGTAATTCTCTCACGGTAACAGGAATAAAACAGGGAAGTTTTCTTTTTAAGGAGAAAACTAAATGCGCAACAAATGACAGGTGACTCTAACTTGTCTAAAGCATCAAATCGCACCTCGGATCTCGCAGCGTACACCAAATATGTCTTGCATAACTTATTACAACACTTATCTGAGTAAGCTTATCACGACATTCTTTTCAAACGTGATAAATGCTGCTAGACTTACTCCGAACTGGAGTACTCAAAGATTTTTGTACCTATGATGTAACGTCACTGTTGTGCTGTTCTCAATAATCTCTCCGTCGCCATATTTCTATTAAAAATTGAACTTGTCAATAATGTCTCACTGATAATTATAAATTTCTAAATCTCAAACAATGATTTCAAATCCATGACCGTAGTGCAGAGTTTCTGGCTAAGCATGAGTACTAATAACATGCCCTCCGCAACGGCAAGGGGAGACGCCAGCGATGTGGTTGTTATCGCCGTTCTTAAGAAGGGGGATCATTTAGGTACATGTACAGAGCCTCCACTGTAAAAGACCAACCTTGTTCGCTTGTAATCAGCCTCTGCTAAAAGATTTTGAAAAATACTGAACAAAAAATTCGAGCAGATATGGATTAAAAATGACAGTTTTTAAAAATTTTTCTGGTTTTAAGAAAGCCACATCAGTGGATATTACAGCTACAATTTCAGGTTATTTCTGGCCAACTGATTTCTACTCTCTTCCCAAACAAAACTTCTCCCTCCACTTACGTTCAAGTTGACTTTTATGGCCTTCCTCTGGAACAGCTAAAAGATCGCTTTAGAACAAAAGTTGTTTATAATAACGGCTTAAACCCGACTTACGGATCAGTAAAGGACCCTCCTTTTGTAATTGAAAAAGTGATAACCTTTTAGTTAACAGTTGCTTTTTTCATTCTGATAATAAGCTAGTAGAACTGCATAGTCTTTTTTTTTGAAAATTTTTGTATTTAAAAACAGTCATTCAGATACGATTTCCTGAAAGATCTCTGCTTCATATCCGCCTGATGACGGATCGTAACGAACAAGTTGCGCATCGTCTTTTACCAGTTCATCTACTAACAAATGGTTTCTTCTATAATGCGTTACATCCCCGGGCTTACTTAAATAAAGTCTTTTAAAATGAACATGCAAGTTTAATATTTCATAGTTTCAGGGTATCGACACATAATGTTGTTGAATTCACTGAACCGACCAGCTGGCCCAGCTTCGATCTTTGTACGTATTAGGGTCGACTATTTTACGCAGGCATCACATAAAGGTAACATATAAACAGTGTTCTGAAGAAAACGCTAAGAAAAAACCGGAAAGTTATATATAACATACTATGATCCGCTTACATTACTATCCAAACTGCAGTTGATTTGGTATTATGATATCGAGTGTATTTCAGCATTGCAAGCAGCCTTTGCTGAACCTCTGAAAAATAAGATCGAGTCTGAAGGTATGTTTCACTAAATTTCTTTGAAAAAAAAATTTTAGCTATTACGACTATCTAACTAAGCTCTCAAAAAATATTTGCACAAAGAACATATCAGTTTACCAGATAAGATGCTAAAGCTGTGGAAAACTACGATTTTTAGAAATTTAAATTAACCATCAGATTCAAAAAAGGAAATTAGGAAATTCACGTGCTGCACGTATTTTAACAAAGTGGACTTTTTGCACTGAAAAAACTAAATGTATTCCGCATTGTAGGACACTGCTATATTTGTTATAACCAGTATTGTAGGTTTCGTTGCTGAAAAGACACTAAATGCCTTTTGCTAAAACCATTTTCTATTCAGAAATGACGTTAAATTTTGCTGATCCTCTTAGCTGTGTCATAGAAGATGAAACAGTGGATACTGACGAGGTGGAGTCGGAGGATGAAGTGTTAAATCGGCAAAAGAAAAATTCTTTCGTTATGGAAACAACAACAACTTGTAAGCCATTGGCTAAGCTAAGAAAGATCAGGTCGTTTTATTTTACTGTACTGCTCGTCAAAAGTTATAAAAAGTTGAACTTTTAAAGTTGCAGCAATTGATCATTTTTTAGATGATAAAAGGTGTATTTGCAGTGATATTTTCAATCGCAGCAGCTGATGGAAGCTACTCTGAAGTGTATTTGGTTCTTTAATTTATATGTAATTATGGTTATCAAATATCGACATTAAAACAGCACTACCTCATCAAGAGACATTTTGCAACTTCGAAGAAGGAGTGAATAAACTCTGCAGAGCTCTAATCGTTTTTTAGCTGAGGTCCCTTTTGCTCACCTGCTCGTATCAAATAATTGCTTTTCCTTGTCTAAATATTTTGATTAAATTAACTGCAACTTGTCCTCTGCAAAGAGCTTATTGCTAAATTTGTATTCACCCCTGGTGCAGGTCTCCAGTTGCTGCAATTGTCTTGGCTAAACAGACATTTTCCTAAGTTGAGGCACTACCAATGCAGTAGTCCCCCGTACACAACTTACGTGGGTCCTTCTCGTGATACACTCAATTAGCTGTGGCCGTAATTAGCCTCTTGCGAATCACAGCTACCAACCAATACGGACTGTAGCTTGATGGACTGTATCTACTACTTGAGATCTTCGACTTATCTGTCTCCAATCTCCTAAACTTCGACATTTTATGTACCTTCTCGGACAAGATCTTCTTATGTTGGAACCTTGTCTTATAATTAATCCTTTTATTCTTACTTTACCTCTATACTTTATAAATAGGAAAATCTTGGTTACACTTGTCAAACACTCAGTAATATACCAATAAATATTGATTACAAATAAAGTCCAATAAACAGAGGAAAAACTGCCTACTGAACACGAAGTAACAGATGGAATATAGTATGAACTGAGGTCGAGAATCACAGTCAATGGATGAGTCAAACATTTCTTAAAATATTTGATAGAACTGACAAGAAAACTTGAAAGAACTGATAAAGACTGACTTTGTTCTGATTACTGCCCCTTTTATACCTGGCTTCCGCCTGCTTAGGTGATCAGTCTGCAGCCCTTCCGAATGCTTCCCCTCAAAAAACTGCAGTGACCTTAGTGGACCCTACAGTGCCTTTTGCGAGCGGTAGCGACAGCATTTTGTTTCCAATTCGCAAATATTTCAAGATATTTCGTATTATTTACTTAGTAAAAATGCTGTCTTCAGCGATATCTCTTGTCTAGGAGTCCTCAGTTTAGAAAAGGAGAAGAACAAGGACAAAAAATAATTTTCATCATCTTGTTTCCTTTTATAGTTCTATAATATCATAAGTCTCGTTAGAAATCAGCAAATTTTATGACTTTCTGTGAGCAAAAAAAATTGTTTTTTTTTCCGGATGGTAACAACAGAAACCTATGTCATGCAGAACAACGCCCAAACGCAAACTGTTTTTATTGGTTACTGGCAATTTCACTATTTTCTCAGTTAACCGCAATATTTAAGAAGCAGAAAAAACTGGAGTGAAGGCTTAAATAATAAATTATAGATATCCTTAAGTAAAACACAACTTTTGTAACAAATATGCAACAATTAAAACATACCGATGCTTCTTAGCTACTCTTTGTGGCTTCAGAAGCGGCTAACGATGGTTTCGCCAATGTAACATGGGCGGGATTACTGTAAAAAGAGTAAATTTCTCTCAATCATAGAACCTTTTCCGGCCTGTAACTCCCAAATCTCAAAAATTGCCATCACCAATTTGAGATATGTTATAGAACAAAAAATTTTATTAAAATATAATTTTAAAAACTTTTAAGAACACGTTTTTTTATTTTATTTATTTGCAATTTTGTTTTTATTGTACCTATACATCTATAAAGCAGAAGTAATTTATCCAATAATTCAAAAGAAGAGGACATGAAAAATCTAAAAAGTCAAAAACCTCCAAATTCTGTTGAGTTTTACCGGAAGTTTAGCTGAATTACAAATTTCCGAAGATAGGTATGTCGAACGGCAACCTGGTGTATCGCGCAACTTTGAAAGAGGGAGTAACCTGGCGAGAAATTCCCTTTTTCAGGTTCTCTCCGACATTGGCCTAGACTCCACTAATAAGCGAAGTTTCAAAAATTTCTAAGAAGTCAAGTGAAAAAAGTATGTGGACAAGCACAGAGGGACTATAATATCTGGATAATCTGGAAAAAAACATTCCATGTTGGTACAGAAAACTTGCGTCGACCTTTTCTCGTGAAACGCACGGTAGCGTCAAACGAAAAGCGTGCAAACCATTTATATCGTTCCTTTTTGTTAGATATATTTCAGCATATATCTCTACATATTAATTAAATTTTTGTCTCAAAATAAATTATAAGTTTAAGATGACAGAAAGAAAAATAAAACAATATCACTGTTTTTGTCTCCTCCTCCTTCTGTCGATGTTCCTCATCAAACGGAGAGCATCAAAAATGCAATACAGTAAGTCTAGGTGACAAAATTCAAACAGACAATACAAGTTTGGAAGAAAAAAGAGAAGACAAAATTTCTTGTTTGCACCACACAAACTAAAGAAATGCCGATGCTCAAAGGTCAGGATAATGATAAACCCTTTGTTTTACTCATTCTGGTAAAACGAAGAGTTTGCTCCTTTTGAGAGGTAACAAAACTTGAATTGATTGAAACAAAAGAATTTGTTGAGTTTTTTTTTGGCTGAATACAATTGTCCTTCTTTTGAGAATATGATTGTTTTTCCGAAAAAATTTTTATTGTTATTTTTTGCTTCAATTCAACTGGGTACTATTCGTTCTGCTCTTTAGCGACTCAAGACTATTAAGATATATTACTACCAGATAAGTACTACCAGATCTTCCCGAGATATCCTACAGGTCAGTAAATTTAAGCGTAACAAATCCTATAAGGAGATTTGACTATTTGAATGCTTGTGTCTTTGTATATATATTTTTTTATATGTTTCAACGCTCTTTGAGGTAGTGCAAATTAGGGTTAGTGAATACTGGCAGTCTCTCATTGTCGTATACTCATCCTCTAAATAATGTTTTGATTCTCAAATTAGTTACTTATATCATCCGTGATTACAAATCTATTCTATCTCTTCTCTCACGGTTTTTCCTTCATTGTTCTAAACTAATAAGAACAAAACTTAATTTTAATTATAGAGAAAAGGCCTTACATAAGTTTTTTAGAGCAACAAGAAGGAATACTACAGGTACAATTTTTCTATAAAAGAAAACTTACTGTATTGAGATAGGTTTGGTTAAGCCTTAAGTCAAGAAAAAATTAAGTTTACTGTAGCTAGTAGAAGTTCGGCTACACCTTCTTTGCCCACTCTTCATCCCCATATCTTCTATAATAACTTAAAGCAACAATCCCTAACCATAGATCGGTTTTAGCAGGCGCAAAAATACAATCTAAAAAATTTACCAAGCAGCAAAAGAAATAAAAAAGTTGCTAGTTTTTCCTTTCCTTTCTTTTTTTCTTTTTAAAACTTCTGTCAGCGGAGCACCGTGTTCACTGCTTGTGAAATATCATTTATTAGTTGAGGATAAAATGCGTCTTGAAAATGGCATGAAAGTGGCTGGTTTTGCAATGCTAACGCTTTTGCTGCCGCGTTGCTGCGCATTGAGGCGAGAGAGTTGGAGGAACAGACAGTCAGAAAAATTTTTAAATTACCGCAGAAACTTTAATTACGTTTTGCTCTCAAAGTTTGTACCTTCTGCAGCAACTTCAAAATTTCTCCGACTGCCTGTTTCTCCAACTCTTTCGCCGGTGTACTCAAGCTTGACAATGAAAAGGTTGACGACAATAAAATAGCCATTTGTATTGTAATACTTACCAAGTTTTGGATAATGTTATCTAAGGAAAGTGTTTAAAAGAGTTAAAGGCAAAGCTAACTGTTGTATGTTTTGTACAGCTCTTTTACAGTAAGTTCGAACAATAAATTGGTGGCACAAACTTCTCGCCTCCTACCTCCTATTGCCTTTAGCAGAAAAACTGCATGAAAACGGTGGTCAAGGGATTTTTTTATAAGAGGTTTACTCACTGAAGGAAAAGGCTAAAGGCGGAGCACCATGACGTCACTGGAAAGCGATAACTTTTTCAGCCGTTTAACGGAAATATTCACCGCACGTGTAAAGTAGTAAAACAGTCTTCAACTATCAAAGTCGTCCTTTTATGGTTTTGAGTGAACAAAAAAAGCTTGGTGCAATAAAGAGATTATACCACAGATATTCTAAATTTAAACGGAGAAAGGTTTCAATTTATTTTTGATATTTTTTGTTTAGATCATTTCCTTGAAATTACTGTTATAAGGCCAAGGTACTTCAACTAAACTGATAATTTTTCTAAAGTTTCTTAGATTCTTCAGAGTAAAAACGTATACAGTAGATCACTACTTTACGACAATGTGCTGGTGCTTGAAATCTGAAGCTTTAAATGCTTAAAAGATATTTGAAGCCTATATTTGATAACTTCTTAAAATAGCCCAACTTTAATGCAAAACAAATTACTGATCTTACACTGAGTTTAAGCTTTGTTATCGACTTAGTCAGCGATCGATAAATTATTTCAGGTACAAATTTATCGTGAAGTTTTTCAATTTAGTCATAAATAATTTTCTTGTTAGATCGAAATTTAGTTTAAAAGTAAAAAATTTTTTTTGTATCATCTTATCTGCTTAATAACTACAAAGTTAACCTGAGCTTTGCAGAAAGTCAATTTGTCGAGTAGCACACTTTCCCAATCAATGAACATAAAGAATGAAAATTTATCAGTTGAGGCAAACTTTTAAATAGTTGTTTAAGAATTTGTCTCTCTGACTAGATTTGGAGAAATGCCCTCAATTTTTGGAAGTTATAAAAAATAGAGGCTTCCAATAATCAGTGCATGTCGGTAAAACTAAGATTAACATTCGAGCCTACTGGGATGTCTTGGTTACTGCTCATAAATAGTCATAAATTTGGTACTGGAAAGATTTAGGAGGTGTCGCTGTCTTGACGCAGAGATCTTTGGCACTACTTTATTATAAATGGCTTTAGATTGAATGCATTTCTCCCCCATGTCTTCTTTGATTTCAGATGTTCTCTTTTGAGGTTTTTTCAACTGGTTTTATTCCTACTGAAAATGATTTGCTATCCTTTCTTCCTCTTCATGAACATTTTTGATCCTTTTTTTTCTGCTTTCCCCACACGTTTACTCTTTGTAAAGTCTCTGGCTTTGCCATCAGTTATGGTTACAATCGTTCTTCACAATATACACATAGCCCATACGCCGTTATAAATTTGTTTTTACCTTCTTTCAAAAAGTGCTTGCTACAAATATGAACAACCTGTTGAACGAAAATTTACTGGCAGAAATCTAATTCCTTTTATCTTTTTCGTTATAAAAAAATAAAAATAACAAAAAGTTTATTGGTTTTTATTTTCTACAACCACAACTCTCTTTCTTCTCGCTATTATGAACTTCCAGGGCTAGTTCTTTTGGTGAACATCTTGATCCAAAGAAGCTGGTTGAAGCTAAATTTGCTGAGGCTTTTGATAAACTCGAGCGTTGAAACGTTTTGAGTTCCTTTGACGTCTTTGACCAGTGAAGGACCGTTTAAAAGCTGGAACCTTTTGAGGAATACCAGTCAAAGTAGTAGTTTCAATTTTGGAGTACGGTTTTGTCCGTTTCGGGCACGGGCAGTACTCGGCATCTACGCCAGGTTGCCCAGGTATCCCAGGCTGCAATATTTTAATAAAATGCATTAATTTAGCTTTGGGAAGAGAGAATACCAGAATATTGCGCCTTTAAATAAACTTACAGAGCCTGGAGTACCGTCTTCCCCTGCTAGCCCTGGCAACCCCTGAGGTCCAGGCGCTCCCGGATTTCCTGGCAGTCCCTGCTCGCCTGGCATTCCTGGTGCTCCGGCGTTGCCTGGTAAGCCTGGAGGTCCTTGTGGGCCTTTTGGTCCTTGCACACTTATGAAGCGTAC
>UXUI01009007.1:1429-13461 GCA_900576705.1 Enterobius vermicularis
ATGCTGAATGATAAACACCTGGAACAAACAGGGTGTTCCAAAAACAATGCTATTAAAACAAGAAGCGCTTTCGTTAAGGTTTGTTGATTATTTGTTATTTTATTGGGCTTAAGTATGAAAAACCATAATTAGTTACTGTTGAGCTGATACTTTGGAACTACATACATTATCTTTCTTTCATAATTACTTAAAGGAGCCTTTTCAGGAAGAGTTTGTTTTCGATTCGCTTAAAATCGTTGCTACAAGTGACCATATTCTAGCTTCCCATTGCTCGCATGATTCTTTAACTAATGTTCCTGCCAATGCTGACTGTCAGGTGACATTTTTTTTCTTTCGTTCTTACCTGTCTGACATTTTCTTATTAAGATGGTGCACAAGTAACATCTCTTTAACAACTCGAATTATCATCTTTCACAACTTTCGAATCAAGTTTGCTCAAAGTGATTCTACTATTAGAAGTAAAAGAAAACAGGGGTTTTTTTTGTTTCTGGCAGCAGAATGGTGGACTGAACAAGCCACACTCAGTTCCAGTCAAACAGATATTTATTTTACCTATCTGCTATCATGTTAACTGTTATCTTCCCCTATAGTTTTTTAATAGTTCCAACTTTTTTCAGTTTTTATTCTTATCTCTTAGCAGAGGGAGGCCTCTTCCTTCCCAAGTGCTTCTGAAGAAGGGGAGGTATTGTTTGGCGTGCGGACATCGTCTGTCCCACTTCATTTCGTTGTACTTTCCTAGAGGGTTACAGGGGATGCCTTAATGCACTGTCGTGAGAGGATCATCGAAAATTTTCACTTTTCGTCTTTAGCGTAACATGTATATTTCTTTCCCCAAATGTTTGGTAAAAAAGTGTCTCTGCAAACTTTGTCGGACGGGAGCAGCACTTCACAGTAGAATGAAAAGGAGAACTGTAAGCCGGAGAAGAGAATCTTCCAAGGCTAAAGGAGTTTGGAATACTAATTCCGAAAAGGATGAGATTTTCATAGCCGTTAAATGAAAGTTATTTTTACTTTGCACCAACTTAAATTTTTGCTTTTGTTTTTCTCGCGTTAAGCAACCAATAATGGATAACACAGAAATTGGTTTTCTTTTTCAAGTTGTTGTTTAGGCATGGTAATTATGAGAATGATTGGTTTAGTTTCACCAGATTACTGTTAAGCTAAGTTTCATAACTTTTTCTCACTATAGGTGTGTTATTATAACTCGAAACTGAGCTTACCACAGTTACCAGATATGGTCTATCCAAATAACTCTTTATCGGTGTCGTATACTGATGATGAGAATTATTGTTTATTTTTCAATGCATTAGATGCGTTGCAAATGGTTGATTCTAATAAACTGCCCGGGATCGAGGTTCTTCATTTCATACTTTCATTCCCAACTTTTATTGCGATTCAGTACTAATTTTTACAGTATTTTTCCAGCCTGAGTAAATCTATTATAATTTTTGTAATAGGTGGCTTCAAGTGCTGCGTGGCAGAAAGCGAGAGAATCATGCGGTTTGCTAAAGCAACCAGCACGACCTTTTGACTGGACGTTCACCACGGAATACGAGGGAACAGTGCGGGGATTTGAGGTTTGAAGGGCCCGATTCCAAATTTCTTTTGAACAGCATTCTCTTTAATTTCCCGGTTTATAAGAAAATTTTAAAGTGACGTTATTTGAATGCGTAGTAGGTTGAACCGACGGAGGAGCGAATCGACTTGGAGAGGTTGAAAAGCCGAGAACCGATTCATTTTTATTCTCAGATAGTGTTATATGAGGACGAACTGGCTGATCACGGCTGTTCTCAGGTAAGAAAGTAAAGCCGTACTCTGCAGGACTTCAAAAGATGAACGTTGAGTTGAAGATTATTTTGTATTACAGTTCCTAATGAAATTTTTTTGCAGAAGGGTAGTTGAAAAAAGTTGCCTTTATAGATGAGTGTTCGCGTACGAGTGATGCCTACATTCTTCTTCCTTCTTGCCCGTTTTTACTTAAGAGTAGATGGTGTGTTAGTTAGAATATGCGATACGCGAGTGTTTGGTGAACGTGGTTCTCGTTTTATTCTTAGAGAATGGACGGAAAGGGAGGCCAATTATGCAAGCTTAGGGGTACAGGTAAATGTTATCTATCACATTACAGTAAGAACTTTTGACTTGTACTGTTCCGACTGCAATTGTTGGTTTTAGGCTATTGAAAATATTCTTGATCCGAACACTGTTTGGCAGCATCTTCCAATTGTGAAATCACGGGCAACGAAACTATTTTTGCCGAGGTAGCGAGACTTCCGGCCTCAGAACCGAGCTTTATTGAAGTGATTTATAGAATTACTTACACTGTTTAAGATATTTGTTTTGAATATACTGGTTTGAAGGTCTCAACTATACTAAACCGTATTTGTTTTAACCCGTCCTTGATTTACTTTTATTACCTCATATTTCAGCCTTATTGTTGTTTAGGTGAGGATTTAAAAACATTTGAAAAGAGACTTTGATATTTAAGACGTCATACTTACACTTCGCTGGAAGTGGTGATCATTTTTCCAGGGTAGTCAATGCCTTTATGAATAGCCTTTAAGTTATATGCGCATATTTTATTTACAGTCTTTTTGTTGTTTACAGTCTTAAGGTAATATTTCTGTTCTCATTTGTAGAGAAACTATTCAGATCTATTCTGTCTACTCAACTTTCGCGCTTAGGACTGTTAGCCCTTTTATTTCTCTATTTTGATATACTGTCTTTCTGTGCTTTTTGTCTCATTTAAGATGGTAGAGTTTATTAGTTTTATTAGTGCTTTTCTGTTTTTGTGGTTTTTGCTACCGAAACAGATTATGGACTTCTAATATTCTCAGTTGTGGATATTTTGGCGTAGAGGACAGATGTCAAAGTTCTTGTTTCCAAATTGTTGTTTTAAAATCTTTCAATTCTGATTCCAGATAAAACTTTGTTATCTTTGTTTTTGCTTTGCCGCACATATAGCTCGATTTATAGAAAATTTATTTACCTTTTACTGTTGCTGATGGTTTTAATCTGATGATTTAGTTGTTAATTTGAATCGCATGGCCTTGTTTCGCATGTGATGCTTCGAAATGGTAGACGTGGTAACTCTGCCTTTGAAACTTGATGATTCAGAAAGTAGTTTTACTAGTTGCAGAAGGCTCGATAGTAGGGGTTTTGGTAAGTTTGCTTTCTTACAGAAAGCGGTGTTACTGTTTACTTAATTTACAGTTTGACTCTAGTACAGCGTTTTCCGGGGTATTTTTCTTCGTTCCGCGATTTTTCTCTAAGTGGAGGTAGCTCCTGAATTTTTTTTGATTTTCACTGTAGAGTTGAGTGATGTCTTTCAGTTTACTGCATGGGGGGATATGAGTTTGAATTCTATAAATTAGAAAGGTTTGGTGGGTAACATTTACAATTGGAGGCTACTCGCGAAGATGACGGTTGAAGTCTTGTGGATTTTTTAACTTTGTAAAGGGTATCAGTATTTTTGTTGGCAGTGGTTTCGCTGTTTTTTAATTTCTCGTTTTCTTTGTAGTAGCTTTTTTGGTTTTCTTGCCATTGTTTTAATATTTGTTCTGTAATGGAAGGAATTTCTGGAAGGGAACTGTCGTTTCTCGATAGCTTGTGGTGATGTGTATTGAAACAAGGACCGTTTTTCATCTTTTTTATCGTTGTTTCAACAGTTTGATGACCGATTCCTCTATTCTTTGAAGATTACCAGTATTTCTGTTCCTTTATATCGCTGATATATTGGGGAAAATGAAGGATTGTAAAGTCTGCCTAGTGTAAAAGATCTGAACACATTGCTCTATGGAAAATATGGTTTGTTGGTGTACAAAAGGGATTAAGCACGCATGGCGTACAATTATCGTTTAACGGACTTGACATTACACCACCAGTAATTTTAGTGGAATACAGTGTTACACTTGTGATTAGCTTCTATAAGATCATGTACTGTTATGAGGTTTGAAAGAATGTTAGGTTCTTCTTGGTCCTTGTATAAGCCTTTTGATAGAGAATATTTTTGTATTCTATTTGTATCTGTCTCGTTAATAAAATGTGCTATTTATGATAACGAATCGATAGTATATTTTATCTTCTTAGCAGATGAATGTGCAGCTAACCACTAGTCGCCTTGTGCTTTACCAATTGAGGGCATTCGCTAGTGCAGCACCGAAATGTACAACTGGCATTGAGCATGCGGAGGAATTGAAAAAAGCAAGTTCTAAGTCTTACTTTTTTCTATTGACAACAGATCGCTGGTTTTAGTTTTTAAAGTCTTTTGCATTTTTTGAATTTAACTCTAAGAAACACATATGTTGAGTGAGAAGGGGAGGGTTGTTAGAGCGGGCTACCTAAAGTTCGTCCCTGTTATTTTTTTTAGGTAAAATAGCTACTTCATGTTGTTTTCTTCAAGGTTTCAATTATTTTAACTTTATTTACACTTTCAGTCAGCAGTTTTTGCAGTAATTGACTATTTCAGCGAGGTATGAAAGATAAAGCTAATCCAAAGGATTACAAAGTTGCAGAGTATCTAAATTTTAATAGATGGTCTTTTTATGACAAAGAGGTTTGTTAATTCTTTTATCTGTGATACCTTTTTACGCAAGAATTATGCAACTGTGTTTTGATTTTATCCAAATTTAATTTCGTGAATGTTAACCAGAGGAACCGAAAGCAAAAGTTTTTATTTTTTGTTACACAAGTTTTGATTTTTCAGTTGGAGATGGGACCATCTCGGTACCCACAGCCGTCGAAATTCAAACCTGATACGCTCCCATCGATTTCGACGAAATTGTAGATTTTACTGTATAGGGATTTTACTGTCTTTTGTGTGCTCTGAATAGTAAATTATGCTTTTGTTGTCACTAGACAAGAATAAATACTGTAGTTTTGATTTCTGTGATTTATGTTTGGAACGTTGTTAACAGTGCTCTATTTGATATTTGAACTGAACTAAATCATATTGTCGAGGAATTAAATAGTGGTGTCTGAGTTTCCGAACGGTTCAGTTCGTAAAACATAAATTTGAGTTTTTAGGAACTGAAATTTGCTGAAAGTTATAATTAACTTTTTGCTTTCTTTTACGGTTTTTTTATAGACGTGTTGGGAGGTGGTTTTGCCATCTGGCTGCGTAGCATTGGTTTTCTGTGACGGGGTCGTTTTGACGTGCTTTCTTATCTCGAGGTTGTTGCGCTCAGCTCTTCGAATTTCACTCATAAAGAGCGGTGAAAATACTTGGTTCTGTTAAGTGACCTTTTTAGGCGTTTGGAGTTTGGTAGCTTGTTGGAATTCTATGATGAACATTAGACTAGGCCTTGAAGACGTAGCTTCTTGGAGTGATATCGGCAATGGAGAACTTCTGGTGAAGTTAAAGGGATTTATTGAGCAAAATGGAAAGGAGTCATTGTTTAGTGATATTGATGTTGCAACAAGAAAAGTATGTCCATGTTCTATGAAGGAGCTTTCCCTGTAACTCGTTTAAATTTTGTGAAAATGCTGAAGTCACTTCTTGAGTACTTCGATTCAGAGGCCTCCAATTTTTAGTCATAGAAACTTCATTTCCAGGGGGTCTGCTTCTGCCCTTGTAAAATTATTTTCTTAATTAGTATCTCTGCTCTGCCAATGTATTCACTCTGACTCTAAATATTTGTATCAATTTTGAAAGTGGTTTTTAGGCACTTGCTGAATTATTTCTAAGCCGTTTTAATGAAGGGTCCTCGCAGTTACGTTGCGCTATAATAAGTTTTATTCGTTTGGTGGCACGAGATAAAAACAATATTGAAGTGTTATTAAACAGTGAAACTTGCTTGGTACTTTTTAAAGCTGCGAGGCTCCTCGAGGACTCGTTTGCACCAGATAATGATTGTTAGCTTTACAATTTTCATTATTTCTGCTTTGGTTAATTGCTTGTCTAAGAATTACCGTTCAATTAAAGCAGTAAACTTTATATAATTGTATGAAGAACTTAATTTACATAGTTTTTAAACAGTTTTTCAGGATAATGTTTAGTCTATGGTAACATCAAAGATTAAATTTTTTAGTGTTAGTGGAGGCGCAAATGTGTTTAATTAATGGGCTTTTTCAATCGCCTCAAGCTAGAGAACTTTTTATGTGAGTTTTGTTAGCTGTTATTTTAATATATTTCGCATTGTTCTTGGTCGCTGTAAAAGAATTCTAAATTTTTATACCTCAATTCTTCACTTAGTTGCAATAAATCTCAAATTTTATTAAGGGAATCTTCCTGCCATTCAAGACTGATTAGGCGTATTCGGCTCTTCAGTGGTGAGGAAATAGCAGGGGACTGTGACTTTGAAACTGGTGATGCAGCTCTTCTTGTCAGCATGTTTGAACGCATTCAACTTTATGATCTTCGCATTGCTTTCATTACTACTGCACATTCTTTACAATTACAAGTGATTTTTTCCTAACCTTCGAATTTTTTTTAGTGAATAAGATTTTGTGTAGTAATGGCCAAGTTTCTATATTAGGGCTAATTTATAAGAGAGATATCAGTTGTTTTAAAAGTTAGCTTTTTAATTCCTTTTTAAGCTTTTCTTAAATGAACAATTTGGTTAAAAGTACTCCAATAAGATTTTATCTCTGTATTTGCTTTTTTTTTCTGAATTTAGGAAAGTTGGTTGCGAGAAGGCCACGAAAGGTGTTTTATTGGTATGATCGAGCGAATAATATCAAAAGACAATTATTTTAAGTTGCATCACGGAGATGGTCATGAAATGAGTAGGTTTTCTAGATCTCTGCTTGAATAGTCATGCGTTAGTCAGATCTGTTTTCTTTTAGAATTGCCGCGGCGGCACATTGAAGAATGCGTAAACGAAGCATTAACAATTCTCTTTAATCTCTATTCGCATGCGACGGATGATGTGGTATTCTTTACTAAATGTCTTATTGTACCGGATTTTTCAGTATTACAGTTAAGTTATGGTATTTTCAGGCTGACAAAACCAACTGTGCAAAGTGCTTGTGTTTTTGCGCAACGATTCTTCTTGATTTCAACAGCGAAAGTCGTGTGAAACAAGGAGCTTTAAACCTTATGACAGTTGTCCCTCACCCGCTTCGATTTCTTTTGGAAGAAGTAATTTAACTTACTGATGAAATGTTTAGTTTCCAATCTTTTCGGTAACTGCAAATTAAGAGGTTTTTTCAGATGATTTACTTACATTTCTTTTTTTAAGAGACAGGAGCATTCTAAGGGCGATAACCGTTTAAATATGCAGATTTTAGATGTTCTTCTTTCAGATTTGGATAAGTATCTGTCATCGGTAAGTCTTTTGAGTTCCTACCGCAATTGTCTTTGTAGCAAGTAAGAGAAGCCTGAGTGGGAAACAACTTCTTTTAAAGGTTTTCGTTGATTAGGGCCTAAAAAGAAGTTTAATTGTTGTCAGTTCTAAGTACCCGCAGAGGGATTTATTTTTCTTTTTCAGTATTTGGTAGTAGCCTAAATTTTCCCACAAGCGTTATAATTTTCTGTATATTTTTAGTAAATAATGTATTTAAGGCTGATTCAGATATCCAGTCATCACTATCTTCTTGTCTTACAGTATTAATCAACTTCTGTACGGAGTGTGCGGAAGCACGGCGGTATGTCCGCCTAAAGGTGTAACTGTGGTTTTGTTTGATATATCCTGTGCTTTGAAAGCAATTTTTACTCTCAAATTTATGACATTCTTGGATGCTAATTTTTGCATTTCAAGGTGATGCCGCCACTACATGCAGAAGATGTTCAGCAGCGGCCAGACGTTGGAGAGAAAGTGAGGAATAAGCTGATCAAAGTAATGATCGGTAAAATTCATATATCGCAACTGGCTGCTCATTTCTTGTTCATTCTTTGCAAAAGAAGCGGTAAGCAATTAAAATACTCCGTTCTTACTATTTAGAATCTTTCATTCTTTTTTTATTGCTTTTTTAGTCAGTCGTTTCAACAAATATTGTGGATTTGGTAACGCGGCGGGTCTTCTTGTGAATTATGGACTTCTTGGTGAGATTAACCGTCCTAAAAGTGTTGATGACAGTGAAGATTCTGAAACAGAGGATTATAAAGATGTTGAAGAGCGGTTAGATACTAACTTTGCTATTTATTGTTTCTTGAATAGGGCTAGGGTCTTTGAACACGTAAGCAGTTTAGTAGAGAGCTGATAATTAGATTTTTCTCCCGCTTTAATTAAAAGGGTTTGACGGGACCTAATGTTTAGCTATTTAGCGTTTAACTACCAACAATCGTGTCAGTTCATCAAAAACCTATTATTTTTCAAGCTTTATTATTTTAGTATTAATCCAGTGACTGGCTACATAGAACCTTTCAAAGAAAGCCCACTTGAGAAGATGACCGATGAACAGAAGGAGTACGAAGCAATGAAATTGGTTAATGCAATGAAGAACCTTATGGATCAAGGTGTCATATCCCCAGCTAAAACTGATGAAAGTGGGAAACTGCGACCGGTAGAGCACATTCTGGAACTCGTTGAAGGTCAGGCGAAAAACAAAACAGTAGTTGATTCCGAAAGTGACGACAATTGAAAAGAACATTGAGGAGATTTGGTTTGTCATGGTTGGAAAGGTTTTAAAAGTTTGAAAATTAAAGCCTGGGTTTTTAGCTGGCATGTATGTTAATCTGACGATAAGTGTAACAAATAGCTTAATTTTTTTCAAACAATTTTGTGTTAATTTGTTAATGAGGTCTAATAATTGAATTCCGAGAAGTTTTTTGCGCTCTGGAAATTTTTCATTTTACATGCCGAAATCTTTGTATGAGCGTGTTCTCTTAAAATATTTTGAATTTCCTTTGCATTGTATATTCAGTTTATTAGGGTGCAGAAGACCAATATTTATAGCTTAGGGTAGTATGTTAAATTTATGTGCGTTTCTTGTTGAGCAGTTCAGCTAGGTAGGTAGGTCGCTTTACGTGTAAATACTTCAATTTTTATTTTGCCATAAACGCTTTCGAGTCTCCGAAAACACTTTTTTTGAAAGTTGTCGGATGCTCCAAATCTGTCCCATTTGTTCATGTACTGTTCGCTTTGCCGTTGATCTCACTTTGCTTTTTTCTGATACTTCTTCAATATTATTTGTGTTTCTTCTACTCATGCATATTTTATGTATACCTATATATTTGACTGTCAGTTCCTTACAGTGCCATATTTGTTTGTCATTCAAAGTTTATTGAAGTTGTATTGCCACAAATTTGCATATAAATTACATGTTTTATTCAAACATTTCATAGTTCATTTAATTCGAGAAGTTTAGGAAGATTTCTGTAGTAGAAAAGGTGAGCAATTGCATCAGTGAAGGTCAATTTGGTTGAAGACGGCAAACTCTTCGGCAGCTTAGATCGCGTGAAGGAGCTTTTCGCCATATTATTACAGTGTCGTCTACAATTTTATTCATGCAGAAACTGCTTTGAGGTAACTTAAAGCTGCTGAACAGTTCGCTGTACTTGGAGGAATGCAGAAAAAAAATACAAACGAAAAAATGATGAAACGATATGAGAATGAATAAAGACCGAGATTACAGATAAAATGAAAAAAAAAAATCTGTACAGATGCGTAGACTAGTAGGCACACCAGAACAACAATCATGGCGAACTCCTAACGGTGATGAGGAACAAGGTTAGTTTAAGCTAAAATTGCTTTTCGTGACAAGTGTCATTGGTCTACTTGGCGGACTGGACACCTTGGTTGGGTCTCGAGCAAAAGAGTTTGATGAAGTTGCTCCAATTTACGTTGTAAAAAAAAAAGAAACGGAGGATAGGAAATAGAAATGATTACCCCAACTTCCAATTCACTGATTTCACGAGCACTACAAATGTTGAATAAGTTTAATATTGTCATCAGATTATCTTAGCCACTCTACTGGTTTTCCGAATGACAGAAAAGCGAAACAGGGACGAGAGCAAAACCTAACAACCATAAGAGAAACGAACGCTTGTTCACTGTTAGAACAATTGAACATTCGTGTCACAACCATAAAGTGGAAGGAAATTTGTTTAATAACTGTTTTTGAAAGGGAAATCGATCAGGCTATGGCACTGCTACTGTAAAAACCCAGACGTTGAGCTCACTTCTTGTGGTGAATGCAGTATTGCTTCAATTACAAAACAAAGCAGCCACAGTCGGGTTTGTCCAAGTGGACCCATAAACTAGAATAGGCACTTTTGTTGGGGAAAAAATATCTCCAAAAAAATAAAAGCTCCTGAATTTAAACATTTCAAGTTCACTTAACAAAATAAGGCTTTGTTCCTCAAATAGGTTTTGACCTTTATACAGCTAATCAGTACCGCTTAGGAGCTTGGAAAGAAAAGGGGAACAAACAAAATTTGACATTTTAAACAGACGAATCTTTAAGTTCATGATTAATATTGTTAACAAAAGTCGCAACTCCGCTGACTCGATTTGACCCGACATTTGGTGCTACTTCACGGTATAACACCAAATCTATCTTATCCACGTTTAGTAATGGTACCGCAATATCACAGTCCAAATACTCAAGTGATGTGTCGTTTACCTGCAGAAAAGTACCGACGTGCATATTTTAGAATTCGATCAAGAAAAGCATGAAAAAAAAACATTCTCCTCACTTGTAATATCCTGTCGAGCGGGAACATATTTCCTGACTTATCTGCAGGCCCACCAGGCATAATTGTGTTTATATATACGCCAGCATTTTCACCTACTCCGTCAGAGATGCTAAACCCAAAGCTGTCAGTACCTGGATCCTAAAATTAAAAGATTAGTTAATGCTAAACGTGAAACAGTGGGTAAATTTTTGAAAAGTAAAGTTCAGAAGCATTATGAAGTACTTTATGAAGAGTCACACGATGTGTTGTGCCCCTGGTTACCACTTTTGGGCTGGATGCTTGAACTTTCGGACAGAGCTCGTGAAGCACTAGCGAAGTAACAGGGATGCTTTGATCAGATCCTCTTAGCTAAAAAAATTGTAGGTGTATGGTGCAAAGCTGTAAGACGCTTTTAACAGATTGATCATTCAGAGGAAGCTGTATTTGTTGGATACCTGACTAGGAGGTACTGGAGAAGTGATGTACGGAATAGTCATATCAGAATCGAAATTACGTTTGTAAGGATCTAGCATGCTTGTTGACTCTCTCGTTTCATAACGAGGTGGTTTTGGAGGTGGCATTGACGGCGGTACATTACTACCAAATGAACCAGACTCATTTGAATTTGTGCTAAGAGCTTCAGCTTTCTCAGATGACAAAACATCGCGCACTAAACTGTTGGCATTACAGGAGGATTAAAGTGAAAATCACAATTAAATTATCTTAAGGACCTTTTACAGACTTCAAACTTCTCTCTTACTTCTTTCCTTCCTCCTCACTAAGCTTTTATGGCTCCAAAATAAGTGATCTTTAAAGTGAGAAACAAAACTGTTTAAAAGCAAGAAAGTATGATTACTTTGTGTCAAAGGATGGGGCACTGGGCTTGGCGTAAACTTAGTAGCCGGTTGTCTTAATATTGTATTGGCTGCACTTGGTGCGAAAGGGTGCCACTGCTGACGACCGCCGAGGGGTGGAGACAGCAGAGTAGAGGCTGAATGCGCGTTACTAGTGCCAGGTTGACTGAAAATACTTAGAATCAATGATCTCTATAGGTCCTTTTAAATGCTGAAAATCTTTAAAAAAGAGATTCTGATTTTTAAAGATTAAAAAAAGTGAAATCCCAGTTGGTATTTTCAAACCAGTTAGGGCTATGGTTGTGCTTACACATCGGCACGTTACCACCCATAATACTGTCTTCGAGTTTTTGAAGCATTTCCGCTTCTCCAACTGTTTCCAACGCCTCCAGTATTTTGACCCTTGAAAAGGAAATTTCAAATATCGTGAAACAGATTAAGAAATTGCAGTTCTAAAGATTGTTCAATTATATACCAATCTTCATTGTCGCTCGTAGAGGCCTTCTGACATAAACAACATTCCGCAGCATTATTGTCTGTAGTTGAGCTTAAACCACTGTCCCAGCCAAATGTCTCCGGTTGTTGTAAACCTGTGAAGGAAGTAAACATTGGATGAAATCTTC
>UXUI01009009.1:3046-19174 GCA_900576705.1 Enterobius vermicularis
AATAAAACTAATTAGTGAATTTGTAGATTAATTGACAGAGCAACTTTTGCTGACTTTTGTAGATTAGAACCCGAGATTACTGACGTTACCGTTGTGTTGCTGATTCTGATTTCATCTGTGAGCACAAAAAGTATTGCCAACTAAAAAACTGTTATGATATTTTGATCAGTATCACCAGACCAAACTTCTTTAAACTGGGATCTTTAAGCATCATTCTTAGGGTATATATAAGAAAAAAGCAACAAAACCCTCTTCTTGGCTGATAAAAATTTTTTTTTTTTGTTTAAACTATGCAGCAGCCGAAAAAAAAAAAAACGACAAATAAAATTTGAAGACAAAACAGAAAAATTTTGTTGAGTATTTTCTGGAAAATAAAAGTAACATCGCCAAGCTATTTAGAAAAAAATTTGCTTTTTTCTTGTCTTTTCTTTTCTGTTTTTTATCTGCAACAAAAAAAATCTTCTTTTTTTTGTTTGAATTTATAATTTATGTGCTTTATTTTTGAGAGGACAAAGTTTAAAAAATAGAGACATGTAGATATTATTTTAACTTTATGGCTTTTCCACCTCTCAGTACGTCATAATTCGATTAAGAGCTTAAAGAAAAAAGAACTGCACGAAAAAAAAAAGATAAAAGGGAAAAGCAGAAATGTTTTTTGAACAGTTAAATAAGGCTTAAAAGTCAAAATAAGGCAAAAAATTTGTGAAAAATGTCTAATTGTCATTTCCAACAGTAATCAAAAATGATCAACAGGGATTTTGCTACTACTGCCACCGTTGCTGCTAACGTTGGTATGGAACAATACCACCGATTAGAATGTTCACATTGAACTGTGTTCTGCTGAGAACTATTATCAGTAATGGTTTATACGTAGACATGGGACAAAAACTGTATCTTATGACCATATTTTAACAAATTTTTCACTACAGAACAGTGAAATAAATGTCTACTAAGTTATGGTATTTAATGTTGCTGGCTCTCTTTTCTTGTTGTTGTCGAAACAAAAACGTCACTGAAAGGCATTAAAAAGCAGAAAAAGAAGTTAATTTATGCTGAGTCTGTCAATCATGATTACAGCAGCATCAACAGCAGCAAAGGCAATAGAAGGAATAGCATCTTTTTGATGGCAATTCCAATTCTGAACATATTAAGATTTTCAAGTTTGATATTTTTTTTCCACTGTAAATAATCGAAGAAAAAAACTAATATAAAATCTATAATAGAAGCAAAGAGCAAACAGTGAAACGTTATGCAAAGAAAGTGCTTAGACAGTTCTCCAACGACTAAGACTTGTCAAGAATTTTATATAAATAGAATGCTATAAAGAAACCTATCAGATGCACTAGATCTTAATCAATTCTGTACCCTAACCCTTTGAATACTTTTTTTACTCATTTATATGATTATTTTAATACTGAAGATGAAAAGATTTTTCAGGTATTTTTGCAAAAAAAAAGTGGCATTAACACATCTGACAGCGTTTGACTTTAAGACAAAAAAAAAGAGTGTTTTTTGTAGTATTTTACTTAGGAAAAATTGAAGCATTAATGAATGGTATTTGATGCGGCAGTTATAAGCACTAATTGCTGCAGCACTGTTTTCAGCTATGATACGTATGTTGAAAAGTGTCAGAAGCTAAATAAAAGAAATAAAAATTCTTTTTTTATTTTTTCAATCAAAATTGATAAATAAATTATTCTTTTCAAGCAATTGATTATTTTTTTTTTGTAAATAAATTTGTTTTTGTCATTTAAAGTTGGTCAATAGACTGAAACTGCAGCTAACTAAATTTATTTTTGCACAAAAAAATAATAGCTAATCAAAAAAAAAAAAAAAAATAATCGATCTTAACAAAAGCACTATTATGCAGTAAAAAAAACTTATCTAAGACAGGATAATTGCAACCTTTGTCAGAATCTTCTTTTATTTTTTTCTGTTCAAATAATTCTCAAGACTAAATTACTAATTAGACTGAAAGTTAAGCAAGCTGCTAAATTATAATCTAGCATAAAAAATTAAAGCACAACTGCAAAACAGTTCGCGAAGTTCTATAAAGAAATAAACCAGACTTGTAAAGTTTTTTATAATAAATACTTTGGCACTGAGTCTCATTTTTTGTTGTTTTAGACTAAAAGTTAAAGCACCGTGTAAAATGGACTTGAAAATGTTTCCATTCGACTCGATTCAGTGCCAATTAGTGATCGAAAGCTATTCATTTAACATCGATGAAGTTCGACTTCAATGGGACGAAATTCCAGTGACGTTGATGGAGAAGGTTGAACTGCCCGACTTCGATCTAACAGGTTCTAGCACAATGCTCCAACGACTTCAATATCCAAATGGCATCTGGGACAGAGCTCAGGTACTGTTAAAAAAATTCACTGTTAACTTTCTGTAGCTGAAAGCAACGAATTGATGTATTCGAGATTGAAACATTAAATTAATACAAAATTTAGGTTAATTTCACCTTTGCTCGTCGTTACGGCTTCTACCTCTTTCAGTCGTATTTCCCAACATCACTTACAGTTATCAGTTCCTGGGTCGGGTTTTTTTTCGATGTTCGTTCTGTTTCTGCAAGGTAATCAATAACGAAATTGTCTTCATTTAATTTGTTATCACTGATTTCTATTTCTTTAGCTTTGAACATCATCAATATTTTATCTCAACTATATCTGTAAAAAAACACTTTGTTGTTTTCTTCAGTTTTTAAAACTTAAGCGTTTTTGATAAAAAAAAGAAAGTTTTTTGTTTTTGGTTTTTTTTTCTTGTTGTATGTATTCGGTTCTTGACTTGCACATTTGTCTTCACAATCTTGCAGTATAATGCGGCTTACGAAGATAAATGTTCAGCTTTTGTCTCTTTTTTCTACATTTTTTCAAATTATCAAATCTAATGAATTACTTAACAAAAAAATTAATTATTTGTACGAAAAAATGGTTAATACAAATTTATAAATATGTTACGCCAAAAAAAAAATACGATTCTTATTTGTACTTATATCTGTGTCATATTTGCACCTACTATAGCACGTTCAGCTCAGCAAACGCAACTTATCTAACTGAAACAGTTTTTGAAAAAGTAAACTAACTTAGAATCTGTTTATTTGGGCTATTGATGCCTACGTTTTGTAGGATAACGTTGGGAGTTTCTTCGCTTTTGGCACTAACATTTCAGTTTGGAAATGTACTAAGGCACCTTCCTCGTGTCAGCTACATTAAGGTTATTCCGTTTGCCAGTACCCGCTTCCGTTAGTTTAAACGGAGGTAATTAGCCTCCGTAAACCAGAAAGAGCAACAAATATAGAACACAAAAAGTACCAGTAGAAGACACGGTCAAAAATGAACTGATATATCAGTGTTAAAAAATTCACTTGTTCTGTACATACTTACAGAAAGCCTTCTCTCCTTATCTCCAAAAATTTACTAAGCTGTTTATTATCCCCGACCATTTTTTTTCTTGACTTTTTTCTTGAGTTTTAATTAGGTTTTTACAGTGTCTGGATGTATGGATGATATTTTCAGTTATCTTCATTTTTTGTACACTTGTCGAACTCGCTCTTGTATGCCAGTTGAACAGGTAACGCGAAGTATTACTAAAATTAATCGTATTAAAAAACGTCAGAAAATTTTTAGTTTAACTTCTCAATAAAATTTCTCTAACCGTGATTTTCAAACGTTTAAAAGCTGTTCTGAAGCTCTAATGAAGCAAGTAACGCGTAGAATTTTATCCAGAAAGTTGAATTTTTTCAGGTGGGAACGAGAAAAACAGTTGGGCAATAAGGTGATTACACAATGGCTGGGACATGTAAAGTAACGTTTAATAACAATTGAAATCTTGTCTACGTGTAGTGATGCTACTATAACAATGCATGTAAGGAATTCTAGAAACGCAAGAAAGAATCGTGAAAAAGTTTCTAATGGTGAAGCACCAACGCAAAATGATGCTGCAGGACGTAGGCGAACAATTATCAGTTTATTAAAGCAAAAGAAGTCTGCTGAAACCGATGTTAAAAGCACCCTTATCCAAGAAGTCTCGAATCATCCAGACACATCCAGAAAAAAAGTTAATTTCTTGTGTAATAAAGAAGAAAAAAAAGTACTTTTTTGCATATTTTTTAACTACTCGTTATACTCTTTAGTTGTTGTGTTTTGTCTTCTTTTGAAAATTGCAAGTAAAAGTACTGTTATAATTTGTAACGTCAAAGCATAAAACAACTGAAAATGAGCTTTTTTTGGAGCTTTCAGTTGCTTCTTGTTCGCTTCAGCAACCAAAAATCGTTGAAGCAGAACGTATTGTGAGAAAGTAACGGTGAAATTGAATCGCACAAATGCCAACTAAGTATAATAACAAATTCTCTAAACAAGTCGTTCTGCAGGTCGAAGACTGGAGGTCGTCGTGGCGACGTAGCTGCATGTGTAGTTGGTTTCGATGGTTGTCTCGCCGGCACTGGAGGGTTACTTCAGTTCAGGTGAGAAATTCAGCAGATATGTTCTTATCTTTTTTCTTTTGCATCAGGACCGAAACAATAAACGTAGCGACGATCGAATGATTAAGCAACATTCTGTAGAATAATTGATATACTAAAACAATCGTGAAAAAAGTTTATTTTTGAGAATTACGCTTGCGTTTTTCACAGTTTCTGGGAATTATTGTTCTACATGACCGTAATCAGTAAAATTTGTTAGGAAGCACGGCGGATTTGTTCGCAGTAATTCAGAACTTATCTTTGACTACTGTGAGCGTCGAATCACAGTTTCTTGTCTCACATTTTTTTTCATTAACTCTGGTCTTTAATACTTTTAAAGTTGTCATTACGCAGTTCTGTTATTTGGATAATGTAATATTATTCTGATCTCTTAGTACAGACCACCAAGAGAGCTACTACAAATTGAAATTTTCAACACATTTTAAACTTTCTAGATTATTGAATTTTTTTAGAGGATGAAAAACAGCTATACATTGAAATAAATAAAAGCATAGAGAATAACAAAGTAATAGTTTTTTTTAGGTTGATCGGTGCTCAATGATAATGTTTCCTCTTTCTTTCTTGTTCTTCAACGTAGTGTAAGCAATTTTCACAATTTTTACTAACTACAATCAACAGAAATTTTGGCTTTGAACAACACTTTTAAACAACTAAAAAATGTCTTATGCTTTGAACAACTTGAAAAGAAAAAACCAGTTAAGGGTACAGCAGCTATTTAGAGAACAAGCTTTTTTTACAGATACTGGATGATATATTTTTCGAAAATGGATCGACCTTTGTAACTGAATACCATTTATCAGTTCGCTTTAGTGCGCAGGTTAACCGTACCAATTTTTAATTCCCTTTCCTTATTATGTTCACTGTTAAATACTGGTTGTCAAGTCATTTAAATACCTTATGTACAAGCAAAAATGCCTCTCAAAATTGCTTTTAACGTAAAATAATATTGTAGTTTCTCAGGAATTCAAACGTCACCGGCTGTGTCGTCAATTGAAAAAAAAGCACTTGGTGACTATTCAAAAAATAAAAAATGAAGTTTAATGAAAAAAGATTTATTCTATATAATCATCTAACTTTGTTTTTACAATACTCTGGCCCTTATAATCATAAACGTCATAATCATAGTTATTAATACTGTTATTATTATCTTTACCGTCATTATTGTTATTATTATCACTATTCTGTCACCACTAATAGTATTACTCCTATATTAATATTAATATTGATGTTAATATTAATATTAATATTAATATCAATATCAATATTAACATTAATATTATTATTATTATTATTATTATTATTATTATCATTATCATTATTATTATTATTATTATTATCATTATTATTATTATTATCATTACTATTATTATCATTATTATTACTATTATCATTGCTATTATTGTTATCGCTCCCATTCCGTTGACGTTCAAATGAGAAGGCAAGCTACCATCTTTTTGAAGTGACAAGAAATTACTATAGCATGGCTGACAAGAGCACTTACGACTAGTTCTGCCAAACTGAGGTGTATGCAAATTTCTTCTGTGGTCCCTTTTGACTTCCTACCAGTCTTGAAAGGTTTTTAAGTGAACTAAAATACCTGTGTTCTGTTGTCTAATTTTTGACAAAAAAAACATAATATTGAATAGTTTGAAAAAAAAGCGCATTCATATTTTTTTCTTCTTCTGTCAATTATGTCTAAATACGTATTGATTCCAGAAATTGTTTATTCTTTATACAAATGAAAATGTACTTCTAAAACTGGTAGAAAATGATATTGCTGTTTTTTATCCATTAATCTTAGAAAATTTTGTCGTGTCTGTCAATTCAATGGCAATAAGCATATTTCATTCGAGAGTTTGAAGAAGAAAATACATTTGTTACTTTAAAGTTTTGAGTAAGAAATTTTTTCCTTTTATTTTTCCTCTTTTCCATTTTTAAATGCTAAGAATACACTCTATTCTACAACTGATTGCCTCCACCGGCATACAGCCTTACTCACCAACTAGAATTGTATCTTATGTCCTAAACTTCAAAATCTTTAGAAGATTAGCATGACTTGACTATGTTGTTAGAGCAAATTCAGTTTTAAGAGTAATAAATGTATAGCAGAAAACTTTATTTTTTGAAGATCACGCGTCTATCAAGCAACTAAGATATATTACAAAAATTGGTACCTTTTAACTTGGGAAATAATTCATCAATTATTTCAGCAGTGTCACCATAACAGGCGTTTACACATTCAATTCAGCCTATGATTCACCTTTATTGCACTTCTCTAGTATCAGAGCAACAAAGGCAACTTTAGTGCTGAGCAAAGAGTTTACGACATGGAAACAGCAAGAGTGAGCAGTATTTCAGAAAACCCTTTGATAATATGCACTGAGTGTATAATTCAAAAAAATGATATCAATGAATGATCTCAAAAACAGTCGCTGACCCACACCCAATAAAACAGTTTAAAACTTATTTTTTTCATTACTACACCATTCTTAGATCACAAAAGTGATCTGAAAAGAAAAAAAAAGTTTAAAGTAGTCAAAAATGCTGTAGGCTACCGCATCCAGATTAAAGAGAAGAAAGCAAAGGATTTTTCATATGTTACACGTTCAACTTTTTGAAGGAAACAATGCTGTGCTCTTTTTTTCTTTCAGAGCAAACTGTTAACAGAAGATGATAGAGCATTTACGAACAAGCAGTCATTCAGCCACAGACAACAAAACAAGAAACCAATTTTTAATCACTCCTTTTTTTGGGAATTTCTAATTGACCTTCTATGTTATCGTCACAACAGATAACAGTGACGTCTCAACAGGAGCACTTATATTCACTATGACAGATGAAGACGAATTGCGGTATAAAACATACAGAATAAGGATAAACTTTCAAAGACCAGAAAACAAACAACATAACTTAAAGCTATTCTACTCCATGAACAAAGTATCGGCTTTAATGCAGACAATGCTTTTGAGGCAGCAAACACTGTAGATTTATCAAACGATTTCTTTCAAAAAAAAAATACATCAACAACTTGCTTGAAATTTGGCAGACAGTGGTTATTTGTTTAAAATTGCAAATTTGGTGTTTGCTTTGTCGTGATTTCTCATTTGAAGTGCTACGCTGTTAAATTTTCTACAATAGTATTTTTACGCAAATAACAGGTCATTTCACTCTTGAGAGACCAATAAGATAAAAAACTTTCAAAAAAAACATGTTACTTCTGGAAATAATTTAAAACGCTCACTTTTCCTCCCAGCAAGTCTCAAAAGATCTGCAGAGTTTTGACTTCATAATGCAGCTTAAAATTCCATATACCCAACGTTTTTGTCAGCAAAAAGGTGCTATGTAAAGGTTTCGTTCTCGAAAACATTCCTAGAATATAGATTTTAAGCAAGTATCAAATTGTAAACATCAGAATCATCTAAATATCACGAAAAGGGCAATAATAATGAAGCTTTTAGCAAGCAAATTAGCTTTACAACTAGCTTAACGTCTAAATTAGAGTAATTCAAATAAAAATATTTGTTGCTGATAGACTGCTTTTCAAAAAATGAGACTACTAGAACAGATTGTTACAGTGCACCTATTAAAAAATAAGTCATCTACTTCATCGTTGTGTAGCTCAATTTCCCAGATGTTCCCAATTTACAGAAGTGCATTTCCTTATTTAATTTTTTGATACTTCCTAAACTTTATCTCAACAGCAGCTTTTTCGATATTTGTTAAGATACTTACTAAGCCAAACTTAAAAATAAATCTTTTAGAAGTAGACGTCACAGTTTTCGGCTAATACTTCTTAAAGTATTCAGTTTCAGTGAGAACATGCTGAACTGTAAGTTCTTCTAAGAAAGCAACACGATCATGCAAGAAGTACAAATCTCCGCCATTCAAATGAGGTCCAGTTTTTGAACAATTGAGCAAAAAAATACCAGAGTTTTAAAAATTGCTAATTCAACAACACGGCTTATGATTCCGAAAGTTCAGAATAAATCTTATAAAGCATTTGTTAGAGAGCACTATTCAGGACGATTGCATTGTAGGCTGTTGCTTTAATGCACTGTCCATTAGTTGTTCAAGCTATTATTCATCGCTGGGGAGTCGTTGCCGAAAGGGATTCCAGGTTCTGATTTTTTTGGGAGCTACAAAAGATTTTGCTCTACACTTCTATTACACCAAATAGATTTCCAATTAGCCAGAAAAGCAAAGAATAAAAATATATACTACTGAGAAACTAAAATCAGTGTTACAATGTTAAAGTTCTACTTCAAGATGATAGCGTAAATAATTGTACCAATAAAGACAATGGTTACTCAATTAGAAAAGTCAAGATTTCTTGTCTGCAATAGTTCCGCACTCTTAAAAATACTTCTCAAAATTGCACCTCAACTGATAATATAAAGCTCTTGAGTTCAAAAAAAAGCAAAAAAAAAAACCTTTGATTTTACCGACCTCGAAGCATTGGTACTTGATTCTTGAATATAATCTGAATAATAGAGGGTGCCTGCATCCATGGCTCGCCGTCAACCTGCATTGGAAGTAGTTTATGCGTCCTGAAGTTCAAACTGCTACATTACTTTCGTCTATTCAAAAAATCATTAAGTTTGCTCATCAAAATAAACAGAGAATACAATTTTAGCAAAATTACATTATTTCTTCTTGAAAATACAGATTGCTAAAATTCCTTATATCATTTTCTTACGTTATCACTACATTTTTGCACTGAGCTATACGATGACCAGATCTAACACCAGTTTTTATCTGCCCCATTTGCATTGCAGATTCCAGACCAACAATTTCAATTAAGCCGTCACTAAAATCCTGCAAAGAGAATGTTTACAACAGACTCGATAGAACATGTCTAAAAGCTTCGAAAAAAGTACTAGCAATCAACGAGGAACCTGATTTTTTGTTCTTATCAAAGGATTTAAACCGTAATGTGAGGAGACTGTCCAAGCAGTGGAAACTCCTTTCCGGCTAGAACCCCATAAATTGCTGCCGCCATAAATAGATCCAATATTTAGGATAGTTACACCTTCCAAAGCTGGGCCTTGAGTTAGATCCAAACTTTCGCCGTCGCACTGTAATATTTCTCAAAACAAAATAGTGCAAACAATGCTTGTAAAAAAATACTGGCTTTTTCCATTGTGCTACAAACCAGAGAATTTTCACTCACAAGTATATCTAATTCCAAGTTGAGGTTTTTGCACGTTTTTAGCAAAGTTTCTGATGTCCCACACTCAAGATAAAGTAATTTATTTTTTATACGACTTGAAAATCGACTTGGATTTTTCTCACGCATCTGATGGAAACGATAAGCGATGGCGGCGTCCTAAACAGCTTTTTTGCTAATGCAGATTTTTGCAGACTGATTAGAGAAATAAATTTTACTGAAAAAAAACAACTTAATGAGCTCTCTTTGACATTCTTAAAAAGCTTTGTCTGCAGTGAACGAGTTTCCAGAGTGCTTACTACTCCAATTGAGAAATAATTATTGATGACATTAGAAGGAGCCGTCTCACAGCCAGAACAACGCTTTTCCAAATCAATATTTAACTCCCAGCGATCAAGTTGAACCTGTAAAAGAGATAATTGGTGGCAGAAACCGCTCATAAATGCAACTCAAACTTTACTAATTTTTATCTCCATACCTCAGTGGACTTGTTAATACTTATGAGCGTTCTGCTGATTTTCTCATTCTCGTAACCGCCTCCCCAGTTTAAACAACGTGCCAGGTCATTACCTGTGCCGATTGGCAGAATGGCAACTGGTGGCCGTTTCTCATTGAAAGAATGTCTGTCTTCAACAAATGACATTTTGAAGTCATGGAAGAGACGCTTTAGCTGGTAAAGCACTGATTTTCTAACAACCTTACCCATTTCTTCGAGAACCTGGCTGACGGTTCCATCTCCCCCACAAACCAATACTCGGCAATTGGGTATGCGTTCAAACAAGTCTAATCTGGAAATAACTATGATAGGTTTTCTTATATTAGTTTCAGAAAAAGCACATAAGACTAATATAGGTGAGAAATGAAAAGGTTAAAAAAGTTTTAGAAACCGAAAAGGTTGCGAAAAGAACTTTAATATTCAGCTTACGCTTCTTTTGCGCCACGTAATTTTCGATCTGACGTTTCATTTTCTACGCTAACTTCAATTATTTGTCTTGGATTCAAAAGGCGACGAAATCTTCCATAAACTCGTTCACCTTGCTTTCCACCGCTTTTGAAATTAACAAATACCAACAGGGGCCTCCGCCCAGCAAAATCTCCCTCAGCCTACAAGCAGAGGATATATCTAACAGCGTAACAACTCTCTAGTCTGATATTTAATTCAGAACAAGCAAATTTTGTTCTTCAAAAGGCATCAAAACCTTCAAAGTTGTGTGAAGCCCGAGTTGACGTAGCGGTCCCCCGCGACCATCGCAGGATGTTAAATTATATGGCGGTACGATATGGACCGCATGCACTCCGAAGTCACATATCTCTGGTATTAACGGTATGCACGGTATATGAGCCTAAGATCAATTCAGCAGGTTATAAACAAGCTGAAAACTTGTATTACTTCTATTTACAGTGAAAAAAATGGTGGTATAAATTTTTATAATAACATCAAAAAATACTGCGCTCTTACCTCTCTCTGGCACCAACGACACATTTTTGTATTTCCAACAGGTGCTGTTTTGTGACATTTATCACATTTGGTTGCTGAATTGACCTCAATCCAATGATGGTTCATCGACTTTTTCTGTTCATGACCTACACGATAAGTATAAATACAATTATGGAGCGCTGATCGGACACATCGTTCGTGTACTGTGTACTTGCAAACTGAAACTTGACAAGTTTCTGACGCTTCAGGATTTTTACTGGTAATTTTACTGTCACTTGCTGTTTGCTGCTCTTTACTTTACCCTCTAAAAGCAAACGCCGAAAAGTGCTCATACAAGTGTTATTTCTAAAATAAACCTACTTGCACAGGAAAGTCCTTGTTTTCCACCAAAACCGACCAATAAATTTGAACATATGTTACAGTACGTACGTTTACTAAAATGATGAAGCTTCCAAATGTGAGCTCCGTCTTCTGTCATCCCCTAAAAATTTTGTTATATAAAACTGTTTTCTTGCACATATATTCGCGCTCCATATTAAACTGATTACCATGGCTTCGTCTTCAAAAAGTAAACCACATTTTACACAAAACACCTTTCCTCTATTGTATCTGCTTTTAAAAAAGTCATAGTAAGCAGTAACCCAGGTATAAACAAGAAAGAATGATTAGACATCCAAATAATTACACTGGTGAAAAACCAGAAAAAAGTAGTGGTGATATGTTGTTACAAAAATGTCTTCCATTTGCCTGATGTTCACCTGAACAAAGGTGTGAAAAAGTTAATTTCCGTCGAAGTTTACTCAAAGTTTACTATCCTTTCTTTTTGTTTTTTTATTGATTAGAAGCTTTCTTATTGCTTCAATTTGAATATTTTTCTCAAAATATTCAAAAAAAGAGGGCTTCAGTAAGAGAAAAAGGTAGGCTAACAGTGTCAAAGCCAAGCAAAACCAAAAGCGGAATAGTGGTTAATCCTCCTCGTTTCCATTCCTGTAGAGACACTTTTCCATCTGAGTCATAATCAATATCATTCATTAATTGACGTAAAATCTAAATAGTGAAAGAAAAAATATATCTTAAAAGATGTACATAAACTAGCCAGCTAGTTTTCTAACAGATAAGACTGCTCTTTTTGTAATTTAAATTTACCTAATTGAAAGTGTGAAAAAAATGTATTGCTTTTTGATTGTTAACATATTTACCGTTTCAATAAACTTTTTTTGGCTATAAACACTGCTTTTCACCGCCACAAATACAGCTTGCAGTATAAAGAATAAAAAAATTATTTTTCAGCAGAAGAATAACAAATTAAAATCTTCTACTTTAATTATTTTACATAGGTAAACTAAAGCAAACTAAAATTTTTTCATGGAAAATGCCTTGACGCTGTTAGAAAAGAAAGCGATTGAATTGACCGGTTCAAGTTCGACAGGATCCCAGTGCTGTTGCCTTGCAATCTTCACCATCTGTTCAACAATTGCTTGTAGCTCCTGCAATAGTATGAATCAGTTTACAGAATCTTACAAGAGTCGAGAGTTTTGTATGTTGTTGAATCATGCTGTCAGCAACTTACATTTTGATCCAGATACCCATTGCCATCTGAATCGAATACCCGAAAAACAACTAAAATAGCAGTTATTAAGGACAAGTATTGAAATTGACTTAGTTCAAGTCGATTACAAGCAGTAAAAAATATTCATTTCAGAAATAATCTGTGAAACTTAACCCTACGATTTTTCGGGTATGGCAAGTTGATAGAAAGATTTTAAAATGACAGCAGATTTATTTTATTTATAGATATAAATAAAGTAATTTCTTGAAATTTGTATTACACATATTTTATTTATATACTTCGTCATTTTACTTTTAATTTTACTGAAAATTTCCAATTTCTTTCCGCTTATGAAGGGACACTAACGTTCGCTAGTTAAACGCGTCTTTCGACAAGAAAGAATTAGAACATTTTTAAAGCTTATATGTACGTCACAGCTATACCTTTATGATATACCTGTGACGTAAAAGAAGTCTTTAAAAATTATAGAGATTTTAAAAACATTTAATATTTGTACGCTAAAATTTTACGTGGCTATGAGAAGGAAATGATTCTGTTGCTATAAAACTGATCAAAATTTGAATTCAGACTTTGTCACTTGAACTTCGTTATGAACCAAATAAAAAAGCAATCTTTTCCGTTGACGCTCTCAGAAAAAAAAGTCAGAAATGTAATTATATATTAAAAGAAAGACGTCTGTTTACTAAAAAAAATAACTGTTAGTTGTATTGACATTCGAGCTTTTCTTCTGGAGTCGACGTTTCGAGAAGTGATAAATAACAAATAATAGATCTGATCGGAATCGAGTACGCGGCAGGAGCGTTTCCGGCAGACGACAACCACTGTTGCCCGAATCGTTCAATTAAACTCAGTTTCCTCAAATTCCATAGCTCTTCTCGAAAAACAGCACGCATTTGACTCATCATCGAAGCCTGCCGCTCTTAAATCTTAATTCATTTCTGACCTTACAGAAATTTCTAACTGCTTCTACCAGACACTTTAGTGTGATAAGTTTGGTCTGTTTCTGACCACCTTGTAGTAAACTGGACTGGTATAATAACTGAATCATACCATGAGGTTGCGGCAGTAAAGCATCAGTTTCTCCAGCTAAAAAGAAAAAAGAACATAGGCATTTATAATAAGTCATTTTTAACTGCACCTAAATATAAGGCTTCGTATGAAATAAAAGTCTGCTTAAAAAATTGAAAATATTGATCATCATACGGTGCACTAATAACTTGAGATATCTTTGAATAACTCTGCGGTATGCAGCTCGGAATTTACAGAAATTTTACTCTTACATAGATTGGAATATAGTACGGTCTTTATGGTATTGCTCGACATTGAAAGAACAAGAGAAAAATAGGTAAAGTTTTTTTCAAACATTCTAACTTCATAAAATTTGAGCTAAACCACTTCAATTCCTTACGTATTAAAAGAGATTTAACGGTAGACACTTCTAATTCCTTTTATCAGCTACAGCTGTTAGCAGTGTTTACCGTTTTGTCAGTACTCAAAAGTGTTTAAAAAATAAAAAATTAATTATACCAAAAGATAGAACTATAAAATTTTCAGTTTTTAGAGCAATTATAAGGCAGATTTGAATTACCAACAATTAGTAAATTTTTTAACTTCTCTTACTAGGCGTACCACAGCATCTAAAGAACAATAAATACAAAATGAAACCGATAATTATTCGACAGTACTGTGTGTGTAACACTGCACAAAGTAAGTAATTTGCCGTCTATTACCAAAGATTTGTTTGACAAATAATTTAGAACTTTTACTAGTTGGACAGTCATTTGTAACACTAAATGCTGGCAGGTATTCAGGTATTTAAAAAACAAATTAAAGTCAGACAATAATTTTGTGTAACTCAACAGTAAAAAATACTTTTAGACCAGTTAAAAGTATATGCTATTAATAAAGTTGTACTGATCACTCAAAAGTTTCTTGCAGCATTCTGAACTTTTTTTTAAAACTTTTTTGGCTTAACGAAGTTAAAAGCCAATATAAAACAACAACTATTCTTGTAAATAGGAACTTACTTGTTTAGATCAAATTAAAAATGTACTAAAAAAAGAACAACCTGAATTTGCATTGAAACCAGAAGAAGAAGTTCGAACTGGCTTGAACGACATAAACAGCTGTTCTAAAATGTCTGTTGGAAGGTCAGCACCAAAATACTGATTAACAAATCCGCAAAAGCCTCGGTACGTTATATACTAAAAAATTTTCTTGTTTAAAAAATTTCTGAAGTTTTCACCTATTTATAAAAGTCTTTGAAGTTTATGAAAGAAAAAAAAATGCCATTGCTTTTTGTTCTATCACTGTTTTGAAGTTATAGCTAAAGGAACCAAAAAGTGGTTTTAATCAAAACAACTGTGGTACAACAAAAAGAAAAAAAAAGAAGAAAAAAAATAATAATATCAAATTTGGAGACGCTCAAAAATGTATCTATTTTTCCAATTAATTTTCCATACTTAGTTTTTGCTTAGTTATTAAATATAATTTTAGTAAAAGTGAATATAAGAAAAAAAAAAGCAAGGTTAGCTATACCTGGCCATCTTCAGAAACCTGATCGTAAAAAGCCCCATTTACATCAAACGCGTCAAGCATTTGGCGAACTTTTTTTGGCATAACTGTAAACGAGAAACATCATCTGTTTTCTCACATTGTAATTTATTATTTCAGTAAAAAATAGATAATAAGTATAGCAAACATCACTTTTAAATACTCAGAATTTGTTTAAAATTCAAATTTAATTATTATTTTGTTTTAACAATTGATAAAACTTAAACTCATAAATTTTCCAAAAAAAAAAGTTTTTTTTCTTCTGAAGTTCTCCAAGTGGCCGGCAGAAAACTGTCGTTGCCCGCAGAGTCGCGTCATTTGAGGAATCAACGGGAAAACAAGGGTAAATTTATATAGGATACTTTTGAAAGACTGTACGATAAAAGCGAACTTATATTTGTTTACAGCAACAGACATATTAGGATGTGATAAGTGTAGGAACACTAAATAGCTCCAAATAAACTTGGTAGAATCGAAGATATATTCTTTTTTTTTTTTGAACTGTGCTAACAAATAACATGGTAAAAATGTTTCAGCATAATAGCAGGATGTAAGAAGCAATTATTTTTATATAAATGCAATAAATTATGCGAAATAAAAAAAGTAAATTTCCGAAAAAATGCAAAAAATTTGACAGACATCTTAAAATTTTGATATTGGTCCACGTGAATGACGCTGGATGATGAACGTCATGCCAGAAAGCGTCATTCATTGGTTGTGCAACTAACAACGATGACGAGTTCTAAACGTTTTCTGTGCGGCGTCCATAGTTTTGGTGATGAGCAACAGAATTACGCAATTTCGGTGTTGATTTTTGCTTTACTTTCCCTTGATTTGAAAAACAAAAAAGCTTCAGAGTACAGCTTTTATCAATGTAAACTTAAGCAGTACCCCAGTTTTTTTTTTTTTTTTTT
>UXUI01009014.1:0-13796 GCA_900576705.1 Enterobius vermicularis
AATTAGGATTGAATCCGCCTATATATATATATATATATATTCCCCTATATATATTTTCTTTGGTCTGCAGGCGTTGTATTTTTCAAGCAGTTTTGATATGCCTTTATTTTGTCTGAAAGAATCTTCCTCCCCCACGTTCACCTTCTGAAACATTTTTTGATGGGCATTTTTACCGTTAGAAGTAGCAATGATAACAATCACTTTTTTCTATTTATTTAAGCTTCAGCTAAAGTGTAATTGTTTAGCTAATATAGACAGCTCTCTCGAACTACTCTAAAGGATGAGCTTGATGTTTCAGAAATGACGGAAATATATAAGCGGTAAGGCTTTGGAAGGTTTGCAGCTTCAAAGTCATTCAATTTCCTTTGCAGTTTTTTAAGAAGCCTATAGAATCTTTGATTTAGAGCGCAACTGAAAAAATATGAAAACTGGTGACTTTTTCGGACTGAGGACCTCCCCTAAAATTTCGAAGCCAGCCAACGAGCCGCACAAATGACTTAACTTTGAGAATATTAAAGTGGTAAATTTTCTGCTTATAGTCGATTGTTCTGGAAGTACCTGAAGGAGCTCTATCACATCAGTAAATTTCTTCATTCGATAAACGCACTCAGGAATACCTAAAGACTATTTACATAGTTAAAAGATTTATTGACTGCGTAAGGAACTCCTGTACATTAGGGCTACTTATAACCTTTTTTGTTTCTCGCTGCTGTAACTTGGAGTCCTTGCCTTGGGAAGAGCGCTAATGACGCTTTTCCATATAACTATCGCAAAGTATCATTCCCAAACCACTTCAAATGTTCAGAAACCGCTTCTCCAGATTTCTTTTTTTTGAAATCCTTTTAGAAATTTTTTGTCTTGAGACCTTAATACAAAAAAACCCTAATTTCTTCGAGGAGCAAGTTTTTAAGTTTCATATACAAGGTATCACAATTTTGGACTGCTTTCAAAATCAGTAGTTCCTTGAAGCAGTAGTAAACCTTCCTTCCAAAAAGTTCAGCAGCTTTAAAGGAAGTAACAAACTGCTGCAATTCAGGAATCTAAAAATTGCTATTAGTCGTCTAAAAAGTATAAAAAAGAGGTTGTTTTCGTTATTGTTCTTCAAATTTATTTAAAAAGACGGCCTAGTCATCACTTGCTAATGAAAAAAATTGCTACCAAAATTTTCAGAAAGGTCTCATCGTGCCGAAAAGGAGGAAGCGGGAAAGTCCTTGACTTCATTGGCCTTGACTCCTCGGAAGATCGGCGCCTGAAGAATTTCTAAATCTTACTGCAGTTGAACATATTATGCTCAACGAAATTCCTATAGTACTCCAGAATTAGGATTTTTTTTAGACTTTCTGCTGGGTTGAGGAATTGAGAATGGTGCATAACGTTATAATTTTGAGTTATCTCAAACACTACTTTGTTGCAGTGCATCTTCTAGTAGGAGTGTGCGTTAGAGCAAAACTCAGAGTTGCTAAAGTTAACATCTCATTTTTTTCTCTAAATCAAGTTATAAATATAATTAGAAAAAAAATTATTGCTTGATTAACTACGCACCTGACGAGTAAATCGGCGTTGTAAGCTGTTTAAATAAGTGGTCCACTTAGGCTTTTGTTCAGAACAAATATTTTGAATAGACTAAGTGGCCTTAATAGAAACGTGTCAAGGTCCTCCTCTCTAAGTTTCTTAACACGTGTTCAAATTTCAATTGGCTACTAGATTACGTTTAAGGCAACAAAAAAAATTTTTTTAAAGAAGTAACACGAGGTTCAGTTCCGAAATATTGCATAGTCAAAAAGCAAGTTTGAACAATGAATAATCTTTAGTCAAGCGCCGTAGCGTAAAACAATCTTCAGAACTTTTATTAAGCTAGATCGTACAGTTGATCACTGCTTATATCAGTTGAACATTTCGAAAAAGTTATCTCTGGTACGTTTCAAACTGCCAATTTCTTCAACGGAGAAACGGTGTAGTAACGTTAATACACGTAAAAGCAAGGTATTACGAGATTTGGCAAAGCTTTCAATTAAACAGATGAGAAAGATAAGCTCAAAGTTCGTTTATTGTTGGATTTTGCCAGCAATTTCGATTGCCATATGGACTCATTGGTGATAATTAATTCGGGATTACTTTTTCGCTTTGCTTTCTCAACGTTTTGTACGTAATTTAATAAATCAAATGAGCTGTTAATGTAGATCACAAAGAAAGCCCTACCCTATCTTTTTACCTTCAGGACGCCGATAGCGGTAGACTAAATGAGACACTAAGATTTTTTCAAGGCATTTTATGCTTGTTAAATCAACATTTAAGGGAATTTCTACATTAGCAACAATCAAAGACTTTCTCACATTATTCAATTCTCGATTCAAACCAATAAAAGTGGTGTCTATCCCACCGTCTGAAAATAATACAATCTTTACTCCAGCACTAGAGTGATAATGCCTGGGACTTTGACGATAAATCATAAAATCCACACCATAAAGTAAGCCACTACGAACAACCCATCCTTGTAATCGTAAGTATCGGTAAACTGCGTAACGACTGATAAACGCCGTTCCATAAACTGCAGTAAAACGTCTCCATAATTCACTAGCCGGGACAACACTGAGCCGGTCACTTATTTTAAGAATATTAAGTTCATAAGCCAGATAAAGGGATTCTTCGATACTTAAATATAGTTTTTTATTTGAAGAACATTGATTGCTCCACTTCTCTGGTATGCTGAAATTTCATTCACCAGTACAACAGGAACATTTCCTCCCGGGAAGCACATTAAGAAACAACTTTAAATTTCATTCTATTATGAACACTGTAACGTATCGAAGTACCTGATATTGCTTTTGATGAAAAAGAGCACTAAATGCTCCAAGGTGATAATGAAAAAATGGAAAGCCACCTTATTTTTTAAGCACAAGCTCAGGTCCTTCCATCACCTCTTAACTAAAATATTTTCGCTGAGTTGTTCAATACCCGTAGCCTGTTCTCAGAGAATATGTTTAAGTTGAGACAACTTGGTTGAAAATTTAACTTTGTTGAAAAAAAACGAGCACCACTAAGTAAGCCAAACTGCGTCCAACCATTTAAAAAAGCTATCTTTCTTTGAAAAATCCTCTGCAATGCTGAAAAAAACAAGTGCTAAATGGGAGGGATTTTTTATTGTTTTTATTGATACGGGATATAATCGACAGCTCCAAAAAAGCGCATGTAAGCTATCACCGAAAATTCATTATCCTCGGCTAGGGGCAAGAAAACAGGCTTGCCGTAAACCACGATAAAAAACAATATGACCCTTCTAAGATGAAGAACTACTCTGATACATTATTCTGATAAAAAGCCATCGTTGATTCAAATTGTTCTTTGTCTCCAATTACAGTTGAGGCATCTTTATCACTGCTATTCCAACAGAATAAACCTTAATTCTCTGTAGTTGTCGCAACTTTACTACGTACTGACGCATCCGACCAGAGCAGATTTCCCCTCATTCAACCACAGGACCAATGACTACTTGCAGTATCTATAGCTACCACAAGAAGACTTTTCAATCGCCCTTCCACCATCTATTCTAACAGTCTCCCGCTGAAGAAAGCCTTTTTTCAGTGATCCTCCCGTATCTACTTCCCTACACTAATAATTAAATCTAAAAAACCAATAATACACTGCCTCCTCCAACTATCTGATGTTACTCTTCAATTAAATGCCAGACTTTATTACTAGTTAAATAAGAATTCATGTAATACAAGCAAAAATTTAAAAAAACCATCTATTCACAGCGCCCTGTACCCGATAACAACTATAGAAAGTCAAAAACTGATATACTCAAAAATGCAAGTAACTATTAAATAACTAGTAAGCGCTGTAAGGAGAAAAAGCACTAGGACCTTACCGTTTGCACTCTCTTTCTAGCAACGCAGTACCGCCAGCTACGATAATGTTTGATTCACTTCGCTCAATTTCGTCTCTTTCTCCCTTTAAAGATGAACTCGCACCTTCGAATTTTGGCAGCCGATCATCAGTAAAACTCCCGTAAAAGCCATTTGAACGCATATATTCAATCTGATCGCTGCCCTCTACAATTACCATATCGTCCCACAAAAAACCTTCACAAACCACAGCCGTTCCCAAACATTCCTTTTCTAAAGAACCTCCACCTTTTTTCTTGTCAAAATGCAACAGTTCCATTAACAATAATTGTCCTAAAATAACCAATTTTTTAGATAAAAATATCCATCACGCGCTCTATGAATGTTAATAAGGAACCTAAACCGGATAGGCAGAACCAACCACTGCCGTACAACGACAAGTCGTTGAAGGCCACTCGTCTTGCGAAAACTGAACCTTTCTTCGTGAGACTTCACTTTGACAATAGTAACTTCGGAAGAAATTTTCTGATATCAAACAAAAAGAAAGGACAATTATCATCAAATACCTTTATTCATATTGTAAAAAAACGCTTCCTGAAAGAAAATTACTACAAGATCATACTAAACAACTATACAGAACCAATTATTATACAGCGCACGATCAACGTGCCAATAAATGAGGCAAATAAAAAAACTGTGACATTCGATTAGGAATTAAACAACTGAGATCAAGGTTAAGTAGTATGAAACATAAATATAAAGTATAGAAGCATAAAAACATTAACACGGAAAAAGGGAAGAATGCACGCTGGCATCTAAGTAGTGGACCTATACAAAACATATATTTCTCATTCCTGGTTCTGAAAAACAAAGTAACACACTTTTAGTAAGAGAAGGCTCTATTAAATAAAAAATGATGTAACTCATCAGTTCTTCAGAGCGTGCAAAACAGAATATGTGAATTACTACCTTGGTTGCATGTAATTTACTAAGTACTGGAAAGACTAAAACACCAAGATACGTACCTGCAAAACACTAATTGAGAAAAAACCTAAACCGCAGCCTCTTAGTCAATAAAAAGTTGCAAAGAGGTCATTAAGATAACAAAGACAGCCGCATACACTATTCCTCAATAGACGGGTTTGGTGAGCCCCGCCCGCGCCCGCGACCTCGCGCCCGACCACGCACTGATACATTCCTAACACTCGCAGCATCGTCGTTACGTTCCTAACAGAAATAACAATAAAATAATCATACCAGATTCCAGAAAACGCAACTATAAAATGAATAAAAGAGCCCCACTTGTAAAGAAGCTTTGTAAAGAACAAAAGGTTCTTCAGCAGATACTTCGGCCCCATGCTTTTCTAGGTATTTTAACCTAAACAAGAAATCAGTCTTTAAAAGAGTAGAACAGCTTCCAATACGAGTAACCAAGGCCAAAAGTCAAACATAGATACTAAAAACGTTGATGGACGAGAATATTTACAACTTACACTGACTGCTTGTCCTGGCGCATAAGCCGTCCACTAAACTCAATTAGAATCTCCAAAAATGTCAACTTTGAATTTTTTTTGCCATCAAGGGCAAACACTATACCGTCCCTAAATATAACAATGAATAAAAACGAGAGACAGAATTAAATTTATTAATAAATAATACCTATGAATCACAGCAATGGCTTCACGACTTCTAACTGGGTCAGGCCCAAAAGCTGTTGAAAATCTTTTTGCTAACTCTCGGATACTCGAAAACTCTTCAGAAGCTGGATCCAAATATTCATCCTTTGCACATTTCTTAAATATAATATAAAGTGTGGTAAACGTAAATAAAAAATAAAACATTGCGAAAACACAGTAAAAAGTACCCCTATAACAGTGCTAAGAAAAGTACCCGCAAATCCTCATAATTGTAGCAGAGGGACGATATGATAGCTCTTGCGCAGCCCATCTTATCCAGTTCACGGCATTTAACAAGAAGCATCTTAATGATATCCCCAAAATCGGTATAGAACTAAAAACAACTTTTCTGGAAATCTTTAGAAAAATTATTTAAAAAGCGAACAATCACATATCTCAAATGCACCGCTGCTTGATAATCGCAGAAATAATTCAACTATTTTGAAAAGAAAAATCACCTTAGTGTAGAATCGAAAAACCAGAGAAGCATCAGCAATCTCCAGCGCCCCATGAAGGATTAACTTACAATATTGAGCTAGCAAATTTCGTCTTTTATGCTTCAGTTCTATTTGTGACTGTTGATTGATGGTTTCATCTGTAGTTACAAATCAATACAGAAACAAAGACTGAAGTTATAAAGAAAATACCCCAAAAAAAGAAGAAAAATAGGTACTGCTACCAACCAGCTGATGAACTATCTTCAACGAAAACATTATCTATAACGAACACGCTCATGGCCCGAACTATATCTTTACTTAAAACGGGCTCCAAAGATTTATCTTCCAATCCGTTGAAAAGCACAAGTGTGTCTGCAAGGCATAGAAAGGCCTAAAAGAATGAAGAATTTAGCAACCAGTGGAAGAAAATAAAAATCCTTTAGATGAATAAAAATACCAGTAACGATACCAAATGATAAAAAAAAATTTTGAAGATCTTCAAAATCTTACATTTTCAACACCAGACGCACCGCTTGTTAAAATATTGCCAATTGCTTCAATAAATTGATCACGTTGTTTTTTCAGTTTCTTGACTGCTTCCTGAAAGGCTACAATGAGAACTACGCCTTACATAAGACTCTTAAAAGTGAATAAAATTTTGAAAAACAAAGGTATGTTACGTTAAGACAAAACATAATACTGTACAGTCTTGTTTGACTCCTCGTCAGACAAAATTCGTCGAAGCCCCCAGTACAAAGTTGAATAAAGGAGCAAAACTGCTTTTTCACATACGTCACGCGACGCATGTTTCTCCTCACTGCAGTTTAACACACTTAAAGCTGGGTCCCACAACTGCCACTTTCCAAGATCCTCAAACCTACAGCGCAAAAACCAAGTAATAAAACCAAATCAGAACGAAGTTCCATATGGAAAGTAATGAAAGAGGAAATAGATTCTTGAAAAGAAGCGTAGTGAATTTACATTGCAAATGCTGTAATTTTCCGAAAAACAGCAAGCATCGCTGCATCATCCTCATCATCTAAAACCTGCTCTCTGTGAAAACGCTGAATGGAGTAACGGTACTGCAGTGCTAAACTGTCTAACATTTTCAACCGATGAGTATCAGTGTGCTGAGCGACCTAAAAACTACGCTAAAAACGAAGAAAAGGGGGGAAACAGCAACACTTCTGAAAATAATTTATATGAAAGGAACCGCGCTATTCGTAGCAAAGTACGCCATGACTTCAGCCACATTTTGAAGCACTTCATCATCCGCGTGCTTCTCGATTACGCTTTCAAAAACGTTCATTAAATCGTCCAAACACTGAAAATAATGTAATACACTTTCTTTCTAGACACCAAGACTACAAAAACTCCGTTTCTTCAATTGCTGCTACATAATCAAAGACGTAGTTGGTACTCTACAAGCCAAAGGTTTAAGGTTTGTTTACAAAGCCATACTGTTTCATATATTTCAAAACGAAATCAACGCAACAACCTTTTCTAATCGGCCCGCTTGATAGATATCCAGTTGGAAGTAACGGGCGATGGATACCAGATTTGCCACCTTGTCTCTATCAGCAATAAACTGAAGCAAAAAACTCATGTCCAGAAAACTAAAAAAAATTAAAAGAATTTTTGAAAATCACCCTATGAAGAAGAAGAGGTAACTGCGGAATCAACACTTCCGTCAACCGTATTTTGTCTTCATTCATTATCTTTTGCTCTTTGCCAGTAACAGCGCCGCGCTTTACTTGAGGCCCGCGTCCAACCGGGTTCTCTCCCGTTGCTGCTTGCCTGACAGCGCATTCCAGTACTTCTATCAACTGCGAATCGTAACGATCAGCTAAATAGGAATTGAAAGAAAAGGAAAATAATTATCAAAAAACGGCAACAAAGTATTTTAAAAATCAGCTGAGATGAAAACCACTCAAAAAATCTGTGGCTTTGGAAGTACAACGAGAAATGCTAAAAATCCAGAGGACCAGTAGTGACGACCCTATCTCAACTACTATCAACCAAAAACAAAAAAATAGTGACGTAGTTAAGCTTAAAGTCACTAAATCGCCGCGTTATTTAAAAAACATGAAACAATGTCTTACCTTCACCAGAAAGAAGCATGTCAACCATGGTCTTGAAATCTTTCATCATAGGATTTGTATCAAAAAGGGCATCCACAAGATATGCTGGATGCTGGTGGCACTAAATTTGCTAGAATTGTTTTTACAGAACGAACCGAACTAAGAAATGCAACTTAACCGTCCCGGCGAAACAAAATAACCATCAGCAATAGTCTCGCCTACTACTAATAACTCAAAGAATGCTTACATCGCCTTCCATATAAAACTGGATAAGATCCTGAATAAGTTGAGCGTTTTTGTGCGACCGAGCAGAAGAATTACCGGAAGTTCGTTGAGGATGTTGAAATACCTTCAATGCCACATTCTAACCAATAAAATGTATTAACGCTGTCTTAATCTAATCCGCATGATAATTAAAGAAAATAACAAGTCCAAAATGCATAAGACATTACATTTACAGCTCAACATACAAAGGCACAAAAACTGTACAACCTTGGTATTCAAAAATTCTCCGGCAGCTTGAGCCAATCCATGATGATTACAGTAGACAAGCTCATATATGGGAACACAATCTTTCAATTCCAAAACTGACGGAAACACGCTGAAAGAAAATCAAAAATGAAACACCTTCTCTAAAGCTCAAAATCAGCGCTCAGATGAAGGAAAAACTTCATGTTAAAATACCGATAAATGGCGGTCAAGAGTTGGCAGGCCCGCATTGCTACTTCATTGTCTTTATCCATAACCATGCTAACCAGCCTGTCTTTGAACTTGTTCGTAAACAATTCTAACTTATAAACCATGTCAAGTCGTTCATAAAGCGGCAAAAGCGCCATAATGCACTTCAGTCGAACATCACTCACCTGAAACACCAGGTATTCAGTTCAATATCACAACAGAAGAGATTGAGTTGAACATTTCTCAAAATTCAAAAAAAAAAATCTTCAAAAAAGTAGCGATTGAGAAAGGTAAAAAGAATTACTCATACTTTATCGTATAAGGTCCATCCTATGTACTTTAAATATGCGTCTTCCAGGAAATGCTCTGGGTAGACTTGCATCCACTGTCCGAGCTCATTAATACATATGCTACGAATGTCAGGCAAAATATCACTGAAAGCCGTTGCCCTATTCAAGTGACATGAAATATTGCTTTGATTTCAGAAGAAAAATTGCACATACCGATATCGGTGCACAAATACACTTTTAAAAATATATTCCAACATGAGACGAACATCTTCTGTTTTGCCGTCAATCTAAAATAGAAGGGCCAGATGAAAATTTTATGTCAATTAAACAAATATCTTCTATTAACCCCAAAGGTGACACTTATTCACCTCATTCTTTTTATTTATAAGCATTTCTAGCTGGTCGTTTCCTCCACGGGATTTTAATTTTATTCGCTCAGTTTCTACCTGAAAACAAAACAGAGCAACAGTTCTCAAAAAGCCACTATTTCAAATTAATTGCAAAAAAGACCATAACAGCAATACTGAAAAGTCCCAATCGATAGAGTAAAGCAAAAATGCTTCAATTACCTGCTTCGCATTCTTCTCCTTCAAAGAGACTAATTCCAACGCTACATCCACCAATGCAGACGATAGCTTCATTGCTATAAATTAATTAAAAAACAAAATTTGTAAAACCACGTTTTTTTATAGTACGCTTGAGAACGTAGTAAACTTAGAAACTCATTAATTAAAAGAAAACCTGCAAATGTCGCCGTATGTCTGAAAGCTCGAACCTGACTATCCGCTAAGCCAGTTAAAAGCTGGATAACACTGTCCATTAAACGCTGGTCAAACACATAACTTGACTTGCATTTGTTAACTAGCAGCTAGAATCTCGAAATTCGCCAAAACAATGGTCTATCAGAAACATGTTGAACAATGCTGAAAACATGAAGAAAAACTAAACATTACCAACAGAAAATCCGCAAAATTTTGCTTGAATTTTTTCCATTGAGGGCCAGGCATCACTAACGGGTAATCACATGATACTTCATCAAATTGTTCAGTCATTCGACGAATAATTTCACTAAATTAAATCAGAAAATTCATTTAAAAAATCTTGAAACACTTGAAGGTTATTGTGACACAACGAGATAAACAATTTAGAAAAGAAAAAAAAGAACTCATCACCTGTATTCCATAGTTTGCAACATTACGGAAGAAACAACACCCTTACACCCACAGCACGATATGAAAAACTGCTGCAGCTGCACAAGTGCGTTCTCATAATGTCGTTCGTATTCGTCGATCCAGCGATCTGTTACCTCCTTAAATACGAGCTCAGTAATTATTAAACAGCAAAAGTTGCACTCTATAATAAAAAAAATAATGGCTTCTTAAACGATCACAGAGTCACTGAAAAGTACAGTATATTACGGTTAGGTCAACACCATCTAATAAAAAAGCCTGTACTAAAACTTTGGTTAAAAAACCAAACAAATATTTCATTTGACTCGCTCAGACTAAACATTTAACCTCAACCTCCAATTCAAAACGCAACAAGGACTGTCTGGAAACTTCCTAGAAAATTGGGGATTATAAAACAACACGACAAAGTAAAGTTATAAGAAAGCAATGCTAAGGCCAAAAATTCGTAATTCTTCCTCACGGAAAGCTCATTTTACCAACGTTTAAGCCGTTCGGTTTCAAGTGTTTAAACTCACATTCGTTTTTACAGCTAAAGCATTTTAAATAATTACTTCAATCAAGTGTTTTCAAAGCACACTCTAAATAACAGGAGCAGTATATCTTATAAGACGTTTTAATAATAGGCATCTCCTGAAAACCGAAAAAAATATATGGATGACAAGACGGGATTAAAAACTTAACATCCTCATTCCGTCCCAATAATTTTTAAATTAAAAGTAATTTTCTCCACATTACTTTCAAAAAAGAACTTCTGTTTTCTGCTTCATGATAAGCTGCACGAGAGCATTTTTACAATAAATTGGAACCTAATAAACTCAAAAAACCATTACCCCATGAAAAATACAATTTTTTAGGCTTTTTTCCACTCCCCAATAAGATTTCGTAAAGATGCCTCTTTTCCTCTCCTACAAATAAAGACTGTGAGCTATCAGCTGGAAATTATTTAAATATGTTCAAAACAGACTAAATGACTAAAATCCTCATGTGCATTAAAAAATTCAGCAAAATCAAGAATTTCTTTTTGAAGCCTACCAAAGTGTTACTGGCAAAAAAAATCCCTTTTAAAAATTGATGTCCATTTTATCCGAATAAAAATCACAATATGTTAAGTACAACACCTGAGAAAAATAAGGCAAATTTTTTTTTTTCAAATACAGGGTTTTAAAAAAATACTTCTATAAAGACCAAGAATTTGTGCTAACATTCAAATTCTTTCCGTTCTTCACCATACTAAAAAGGCTGCTTTCATCGGCGGCTTCTTGTATCGAGAGTACACCTCCACGTCGAGTAACTGCACCTCGCCCTCGCCCCGCAGTGCGTCCACGGCCTCCACGTTTCTAAAAAAGTTTCTGTAAAAAAATAAAAAGAATGTAATATTTCCGGTAGGTATTTGAATGCAGCCCTTAATTTACACAACTTCAGTGCAGTAAAAGAGGTCACGCGCCAAGCGTGACAGTCGTGAAAAACAAGAACGATGACTCACGAAAGCCCCAAACATTATATATACGAACGTCAAGAAATCCAGTGAAACAAAATACAAATGGTTACAACACTCATAAACAATGAGGTTAATTTTAAAGAAGGGGAAAAAACGGCGGTGAACTAAAATCCAATTCTCAGAGCTTTAAATTACACAGACAAAGCCTAAAAACTAAAAAACCCACACCCAAAATACAAGGTGCAAGAGCGAAGAATTCATATATTTTAATTCACTTAGATATTAGAACCTTCAGCGGCTGAAAATTCACCGAAATCATAAATGAGTAAGAAGGTTCCAATACAAAAACTGTTGATAGAAAAACAGCTTTAACAAATTTTTCCGCTCAATACACTCAATGGATGGTAAGAAGCTAGATTACCGGCACAAGTCACTTTTTATTAAGCAAGTAACAAACTTGTCGAGGCCAAAATCGGTTTCACAATTTAAATACTATAAATACCAATGATTCCAATACTTGCCAGATCAGTAAGAGTGGATGACAACTCATCGTTCGGAACTCTCCGTTTCCTTCCCCGTGTACTTGCTGATGGAGTACGAAACAAAGAATCTGCGGAAGACTCCAAATGGAATTCGGAACGAGTTTCATCCTGGTCCTCACTTCAAAAAAAAAATCTTTTTTATTAGCAGATATTATGAGCACGTAAAGTAAATCTCGACCTGTGAGTCATTCTTCGTCTCCCAGTATAAAAATAGTAAGCCTCTTCTAGCACGAAAATAAGCTGCATAATAATTTAGAAAATTACAAACCTTGACAATTGCGAAGCAACGTAACCTGTGGTTTCACCAGACGATGTACTGATGTTGGGGTCTGAAGGGTTGACCAGCGGAGTAAACTGCTCTCGCGCAACCCGTCTAGTGGTCATACGGCCGGGGGGAGATGCATCCATCGGCCCCTCAGGTTCCATAATCTTAAATCAGAGAATCTGATAAGAGAGTAGGCCAAAAAGTACCACTTATCTTCACCCAATAATAACCACCTCAGAAAATGAAGAAAAATCCTAAGAAGCTTGAAATTTAAAAGTGAAACACCATTTACGCGCCACAATCGAATTATTGACGCACTTCCAACAGTAGAAAATCGTGTCAGTACTCATATCATTTGAATTAGAGGATATTGATTGTCACAAATGTAGTTTGCGTTGCGGCAGCTGGCATGAAGTCGTTGTACGGTTTTACAATGCAACGCCCCAGAAGATTTTTGAGTTGAAAGAAGCCGGATAAGCCGTTTGGTTTTCGATCACCAAAACATTTGAACACAGTTTCGAACATTCAAGGATAAATCTCGTTTTAACGCTTTCAAATTTTGTACGGTCTTATTATTGCCGCATCATACGTGTTTATTTATTGGAGGTGGCAATTGATGCTCATATTTCTTAATTTCCTTCATCATTCGCTTCTCTGTTGTAGTTGAAGTTTTGTACTTGTGGGGACTGGGGTTCTCTACTTACATTGAAATTTTTCTGCGGTATTTTATTTCAGACTTATAAACAATTGTTTGGGATGATCTGATTCACCTGCACTTTCCTTCTAACTGGCGTATACCTTCTCTTACTTTAGGCAATGTTGATGCTACTTTAGACGTTGGCACGAAAGTTTTGCTAGATTTCACTTGATATTAAGTAAAGTTATAAACTAAAGTGCATTTTTTGGAGATGGGTCCAAGGTTCACCCCAGGTGTTAGATGGGTTTCCTTCTTTAGTTGCGTTAAATGTTGAAAACAACTCAGCCAAGCTGTATTTTGTCAGTGGAGATCAGGGAATTTAAATATTTTAAAATTAGATTTTAAGGGGCATGCTAATAGGCAGGATCAGTGATGGCTTTCTCATGTGTTCCTTAACATCTGTTACTTAATACTTGCCTCTCCGTGATTGAAGTTTTAGGTATCTGAACTGCACAGTGTCTGAAATTTCAAATGGAAACGTCAGAAAGTGTTCTAGCGTTCCAAGTTAGCATTGCATTTGAAAACGCCGCCTTGTTGCAAGATGCTTATTTTTTCAGGAACTTGCTTTAGTGTGCTGGGATATCTCGCAGGCAGAATCATTTAAGACAATAATAATGAAAAAGCAAAAATTTGTTGCGCAACTTGAACATATTAGCC
>UXUI01009017.1:6312-21459 GCA_900576705.1 Enterobius vermicularis
TTGACATGATAATTGTAGTTGTTTTTGTAGTCCTCTACCCAAGTACATGATGTATGACGGAAGCAGACCTTCTGGTTTAGTTTCTACGCTGGATACTCTTTCCAGAGTGTTATCAATAAACGACCCTAATGTTAGGAATGCGCAACAAAGTCCTTTTGGGAGTTTGAACTTACCGAAAAATGCTCTTGAGAAAGTAAATTATTACTTATCAATGCAATACAAGATTAATATTTCTCTTTGTTTAGTTTCTTCTTCAACCAGAGAAGTGTGCTACTGCATTTTTCCTTGTGTAACGGTCACACTTAAGTGTTTCTCTAATTCTGCAGCTAAATCCTGCGTTTCTTGCTTTTATATTACAGGAAAAAGTATAGTGACAATCTTAGAATGAACTGTTTGAAGATGATTTTATTGTTTTTCAGAACTGCATTTCTTTTATAGATTTTCTTTTAGTATTATTAATTTACGAATAGTTTCTAGTCTTATTTGTATAAAGAGAAATCTGTTTATTGAAGTAATTGGAATGTTAAAGGTTGGGAACAGTCCACAACGTAACTCTGAACCAGATACTCCTCGGAAACGTATGCGAAAGCAGAAATTTGACTCTTCACAGGCACCGGAAAAAATAAAAGTTAGCAATATAACTTTATTTTTCAAAATTAAGCCTCTCTGTTCACTGATCTTAATCTGCTAATCGACTGTTTCAAATAACAGATGGAAGTGAGCGTGCAGCTTGACGGTAATAACGTTGATGTTCAGAAGAACGAGGTTCCTTTGTGGAAATTGGCACCACCAGGACAGCCAGCTTCTTCGTAAAAATTTTTTTGGCTTGTTTTTCATCTATTATTTACATTCAGTTGCCTTACCAGTGAGTTTCTTTATTTAAAAGTGTTAGTCATTTTGTTTACGTAACTTTTCTTTTCAGATCACTGGGTGCTAAAACTAATGAGAAAAGTACACGACGTCGTGGTCGGCCACGAACAGATTCACGTGTTGAGTCTCCAGTAGTTGCCTCAACGTCCTTCGTTGATGTGGACACATTGACCACTGAAGGTTCTAAACCTAAGAAGACGAAAAAGCATCAAGTGAATGCTAAGGTAGTTTCTGCTTTTTCGTCCTTCATTTTAACACCTAGCTAAATAATTCTGCATTATACTGTTTTTGGGAATTCATTTCATTTGGCACAGCCTTATTTCGTAGTGATTCCGTTATTGCTGTAAAAAATATGCAGTTTTTATAATATTATTTACCTATACTTATTTTAAATATTTTTTTGGCACAAGTGTGCGAGTGCTTTTTGGACTAATATGATATTGGTATTTTTGGAGTCATTTTAAGGTACTTTTTAGACTTTTGTAAGCGCTGAGACGACTTTGTCAGAAAATATTAATCCAGCAGGGAACACGGTGATAGATCTTAATGTTTTGAAGGCATCTGCTACTGACTCATTGCGTATTCATGACGCGGAAAATGCAACCAACAATTTCCGGAACTTTTTCCAGTAGGAATTTATTGCTTTTTTAGAACTAAGAGGTTTTTGAAGCTTAATTTTTCTTTCCCATTTTGCTCCTTTTTGGACTGTGTGCGTTTACGCACCTGTGAAGTTTTTCTAGGACTCTACAGAGTAATGGAAATCAAGAGATAAGCTCGGTAGAGGGACGGTGTAATAATATTACCGTTTCACAGTCATCTGGAGACCGTTCTGTAGCACCAAAGTTGGATAATGGTTTAGAGCCAGTGTGCGGAAGTAAGGGAGATGGGTCAAAATCAAGGCAAAGTGAAGTTTTAACGGTCGAGGCTAGGAAAGAACCGTTGTTTTTAGATGGTTCAGAGAATTCATCTGACCTTAGTCCGGTACACATTTTGAAGCTTCATCCGCTCATTACCTTGAAATATTTTGCGTTTGTTGCCTTTCGTTTATTTTTTGTATTAGGTGAGCATGTAATGTTGGACTTAATGAACGCAGATTTATTAATTTCTTTAAAAGCTGGGTTTTAGATTGAAATTGGTTACACTTCTCCGACGATCACAACAAGTATGATGTGCAAAAGAAAAGAAGGAGACTTCGTAAAAAATGCTTGTCCTATTGTTAGTGGTGCTAGTAACTCTTCTCAAACTCGTCCCCATTTAGCTCTAAACACTTTTAATGGGATGAGAAATGTTCGGTTCAACCACTTTGACAAAGTCGAAACCGTACGTATTTTTAAGTTTTCTTAGCATAGAATCTTTTTTTTTGGCCGTATTTTTGTCTTAAGCTTCAATCATTTCTTTCTTTGCAGGTCAAGCTAGCAGAACAAAAAGTACTTTGTCTGAAAGCTGCAAAAAAGAAATTCAAGGAACAAGAAAAATATAATATGGAGCGTAAGTTGAAAGAACGTAAGGAAATAAAGGCGATGCTGCTCGGGAAAGCGAAGACTTCTGGGAGTCAAGCACTTACAACTGAGTGTGTTCTGTTCAAGAAGTTTTCCGATGTATATTCTGAAGCTTTGGAGGCTTCAACTTCGGAATTTTTTGATGAATTAGGAAATGTTCTTGAAACGCGAAAGTGCACTGGCTCCTTTGCAACGAATTCGACCTCAGAGGGTTGCAGGGAGGAACTCGGGGTATTCAGAAATAATTGTATTTCTTTATCGAGCTCAAATACAAATAGGGAAATTGGGCCTTCTTTTATTCATCGGGAATCTTCTTTGAATGCTTCATGTTCAAAACAGCCTTCCCCATGTGAAACGAGAAACAAGGAGTATGAAAGCACTGCGATTGCTGATCTTTTAAACGAACTAATTGGTGAAGTTGCAGCTTTAGGTATATTCTGCTTTCAGAAATATTTCCGGTAATTGTACTTGCAGTCGCTCTCTGTTTTTTATTTCAGTCAGGTGTTTTTTTTTTTTAGCAGCCTCTGGCGATATTCATGGTGCAGCAGATAGCTTTTTGGTACAGAGGACGGATTTGCCAAAAGCAACAGCAAATGGCCTTGTAGAGGATGTTCGTATACATGTTTTTTAAAACTTATGGCCCAGAATTTAAGCAGTTATTTTCTTCATTTGCATAAACTATGCTTTTTTTAGTCTGTTAAAGTAAGGAGCGAAGAAAAATTTGCTGAAAGAAATTCGAAATATTTTTTATCTGACCAAGGTTGGGATGAGTACATTGGAAAAGAGTTAGAAGAAGTTGAAAGTGCCTTAAGACTGTTGGGAAAGGATGATGAAAAGAACGAAATGGATCAGAGTTTGTCAAAGTCAGTTAATTTCTTCGGCTTTGCTCTTTTGTTTTTCCTACTTTCACTCGTGCTTTTAATATTTTTCTGCCGGAAAGTGCATGAAACGGAATTTTGTACTTTGGTGAATCTTTGGTTTTTTTAAGCTTCTTTTGGATCAGTCCTTGTTCATTTATTATTTATGATCAGTTTTTTGATCGTCTGATGTGTCTCACTACTTGCAATGGTTTTAGGCTAGCGCTGAGAAGAATTATCACGACATTTGATTCTTTGCGGCGTGCTGAGATCAATGAAAGCGAGGATGTTGTTGAACTGTTATATATATTCCTAGGATTTTTGAAAGTTTTGGACACACGTAGCTGTGAGCAACTCAACAAGGACTTTGAATTGGTTAGATTACTGATTTAAAAGAGCTTATTTTGTGCTTTTTAAGAACTTTTTCTTGTTTTTGCTTCGAACACCTTTTACTGTTTTCCTATTTTAGGTTCAGTTTTTGTGCACTAGAGTGATTGATTTATTCTATATTCCAGCTATGCAATGCGGACGACAGCAAAGAGGCGCGTGAAAAAAAACGTTTGAATCTGATCGAAACATTTGCTGTGCAGATTCCTAGAGCTCATACTACGTTGAAAAAAGCGACTCCCTATATTGCTTCTTCCTCAACAAATTTTCGTCCATCTGTTGCCCTTGTGAATGACCTTTTTGAGGTATTTTTCAAATGTATAATTAACATCGGTCATTTCACATAGTAGCTTCAAAACACTCAGTTAATATGGAGTGGATTACGTGGAAGTTGAGAGCGGTCGATCTGGGGGGTATTGCAATAGGTGGCTGCAATTGTTGAAGGTTCAAAAAGGGGGGCATTTTAAATCTTGTTCATACATTTTTTCAATGCCTAACTGTTTTTTGGTCCTTTTTTGATTGTCTTTTTACTGTAGATATTTTTTTCATGTTCTCTCAGCTACCCTATATAGCAGAATTGAGAGTTTAGGTTACTGAAAATAAATTTTTTACTTTCAGTAGCACTCTCAGATCTGGCTTATGCCTCTAAAGTTCGTAAAACTTGATTATAAAGTGGTAAGTTTTGCAAAAGTATTTAATTGCTTAGCAAGGAACCCGGCAAAAGTAGTGTTGTACAATGATTTTTGGGTGGTTTTAAATTGTTTCAAGTCCTCTTTTTGTAAGTATAGACAGAATGCGGAGGTTTCGGTTTTTATTTGTTTTCTTGTGATCTCTTCCGCTTACCTTCATTTTGTAATTTCAATGAACATTTACGCAATTGCCTTCTAAAAATTTAGTTGGGTTGCAGAAATGCTTGTGATTATTTCTGTAGGAAGGAAGTATATTTGTTATCGCCCGATTCAGAAAACAAATTTTGAACGATGGAAAATAATAATCAACAAAACCTAATCGGGCTTATGCATCCATTTTAAGAGGAGTTGGTAAAATTCAGCAAGGGAGGTGGTTACTTGAGTTTTGGTGTGTATTTTTTGTATGATGTTAAGGTTACTCAATGATTTTCAATCAAGCTTGTCAATTGACTATGAAGTCCTTCAGGTTAAGCGGAAAGGAGAAGGAGATTCTTGGGTGGAAGAAGAGAGGTCATTTTTCGTGAATCAACGGATTGAAAAAGAACGTCCAACATTCAAGAGGTATTCTGGAGAGTTTAATTTTGAGGCTGAACTTGAGGGCTCGGAACCTGACTATTTGACATCAGTGCTAAAGGACTTGTATGAGAAACGAACGGGGTCTGTCTTGTCCAGGCTAAGGTATTTAATATAGTTTGGATTTTATCGGATTTGTTTAGCTTATTGCTAATAAGAACTCAGCTCTGTTCAGAATGCAGTGAGAGCTTTTTGAAGTAAGGAAGTGCGTATTTGATGGTACTTTTCATCTAGCGCAGTTCTCTTTAGGCTTGACACACGTGGGAACGAAATTCCCAATGGATTTACAAAGAACGTTGCGTTTTCAAAGATGTACTCAAAAAACCTTTCTGAAGAAGTGACGAGAAGGGATGTTTGCAAATACTTGCTGGATGAAGGTGAGGATAGTGGTCCTGTTATAAGTGGTCAAACATCTTCGCTGGACGGAAGAGTTTTCAATATCAACAGTTTTCCGAAAGGTCTTGCTGACTCCTACACCATGAGTAAAAGTACCGAAGATTTACCTGTTGCTGCAAATGGTATTTCTTCCAAGTCTTGGGGGAAGTGTGTCTCCGAACGTGGGATTTTTAACGGGACAGCGCTTGGGAATTCGACAGTGCCAACGTTAACAAGAAGCGACCGTCTTCATTTACGAAATCGTATGCGGAACATTCGTGAGCAGTTTGCTTCCCTGTTGCAAACTCTACATACAAATGAGATGTTGGCGAGCACAGCTTTCGAAGTTTTTAACGATCATGCGGATGACTTGTTAGCGGACATTTTACCTTCTACACGGACTGAAAGCGAAGGGAGTGATGGTGCTAGTGAGCACTCTACAAATGATGATGACTTGAGAGAGTTGGCTGAAACACCTGTCTCAGTATCTCTTCCACCGTCTCCTTAACTTATTTTTGACGGCATATAAAGTTGTTTTGTTTTAAGAATTATACTTCATAATTCTTTCTTTGGTGCTGTGATTTCATTTATGTTGTTTACGTTGTTGTTATTAAGATGTTTCATCTCTTTCAGATTGATGTCAAATTGCGGTATTCTTTTATCTAGAAATATAGGAGTTTCATTATTTAAGCGAAATATGCTGCTATTTCCAGACGCATGACAGTTAAGCTTTTTCACCTCTGCCTTTAAAATTATGTTGCATAGGAAATTTTAAAAAATTTAGTAGTGTACTCACGGTGTACTTAAAAAGTGCTAAGTGTGATGATGGTTTTTTTGCTTTGGCAGTCTTAGAAGAGGAAGTGGTCTGATTTAAAAAGTTCATTGTCTTTTTTAATGCGCGTGCGTTTGTTGTGTTTACCACGATTCATTCGAGTCATCAAGTGATTTGGCTGTCTTTATTTCTCCTTTATTATTTAATTCTAACGCTGATCTCACAGTTGTGTTCTCATTGCTTTCTCGCAGATGCCACTTTAGTGGACGAGAGCGCTTTTTGTTGAAGGGGAGTTGTATTTCCCTGTTTACGTTTTTGAGATTACATTTTGAAAATGTGTTAATATATTAATAATCTGAAAATTGTAAGAGGCTTGAAAATTCTTTTTTGCGGGATGCGGAAATGCGTCAGATGAGAACAGAGGTTTTTTTATACCTTCTCAAGTATTACCGGTGCTAGATTTCTTATCGTTAAGAAGTGGCAATGTTTAGCAACTTGTTGTTAGTTAAGTCGTCGTCGACGTTTAGTTGATAATTGGGACCGATAGACTTGAATTTATTTTGTCGGCTTTGTTATTTTTTTGCGTTTTGTTAGCGTTGGAGTTCTAACCCCGTGAGTGTAGGTTCCTGTTGTATACAGTGCCCTGCATTTTTTCCGATATGTAGTGTGTGTATTTAGTTTTATAACTGTTATCGCGTTGAACGCGTTTTATGCAGTCTGTTATTTGTGCAAAGTTGTTTATAAAAAAAGTTTTTAATTTTATGACGTCATTAGTTGTTAAGAGGACGGTTGCCGTATCTGCAAGTTTGAGATATGAACTGTTGACCAGAAAGGCGTTTACAAGACATTGGGAGAAAAATTTTGATAGCAAAGCGTTGTCTGCTGGTTGCTTGGGAATTCTTGATTCACCGGTGAGTGTTTGTTGTTAGTTATATGGTTTTCTCTCTTACTGCTATTTAGTTCTCGCGGGGTTGCTCAATTTCTGGAGAATGGAGTCCCTTTTTTTCTCCATTATGTGAATGTATTATATAGGGTACGCTACGTTTGGGAATGTTTTCTTCATGAGCAGGATGTACTTTTATGCTACCGCACTCGTTTACATAGCGGTTCAATGGTTTGAAAGATGTTGGGTCTGCATACCTGAGAGATGAAGTACAGTCAGAAGAGAAGCAGAGGCGACAATTCGTTCTTACTAACCATTAATTCCATGCAAGTTCGTGGGCTTTTTGTGTTTCGTTGCTAAGTTTTTGCTCCTGGTTTCAAGGTTGGCTACCTTTATTCTCAGCAACAAGTTAAATTTGTCACCGATTTTTTAATTAGGCGTTTGATAGAAGGAGATAGGTCAAATGGACAAGAGTTACACAAAATACCCACTTGACAATAGGAAATGGCTGGCATCAAAGACCCGTAATAGTTAAGAAAGGCTACTTGGGAGCTGAAGGAGGTAACATTGTGAATATTAGGTCTCAAAACTGAATCAAATTTGAGGTTTTTTATAATCTGACTTTCACCAGCACCCAGGTTTGCCTAAATGAATTTGTTGTATTCAACCTAATAAGGCTACAGAAATGTATCTTGTGAAGAAAATGTTATTATTTCTAGAGGAGAATCGCTTGTGGAGTTGCTTTTCACGTTTCGCCGTCGGTGATCAGGAGACAAGGAACTGTATTGAGAAAAGCTGGAATCTTTCTTTTGGTCTCCGAGTAGTGGCGTACGGGCTGTTGGTGATGGTTCTCTTCTTTGTTCGACAGAAGTGTATTGTGAGGTACTGCACTCGTTATGGGTGCTCGTCAATGACCTACAGCTAAAATATCGTCTTTTTTGCAGTGATTCTAAAAACTTTTTTAGACATTTTGCTGCATTCAGTAACCGATTTTTGTTATTTTAAATGAGCAAGGGAAGAGTTTAGTAGCAGGTTTAGTGGATGGGTCAAAAAGAATATTGATTTTGGTATTGCGAGCCTTTGCTCGGCAAAGCGGTTACGTAAGTAAGTGAGGATTACCTCCGTGAAAGCATATATTCCCCGTCCTGTTTTCTAACATTTTTATGTTGTTCAAAAAGTATGATCCATACTTTTGGTGAGAATATACATGCCAATGCCACGTTGGCTGACATAGAGATCGACATACATAATGTGGTAGTTTGGATCTGAAATCTTCTATCATCATACAGCAGTTGCTGTTTCTATTTTTTATCCTTAACACTATGCCTATTCGTTTCTGATATTCACGCAACCTTTAAGTCTTGCAGTAAATTGCAAAAATTTTCTTAAAATCTTTAAGCCATTATTTTACCGACCTGGAAGTCACTTTTTCCTGTTCCAAAAAAGAAGAACCCCCATGAGAACCAGATGACACAAGTCGTGTACATACTGAAACCAATGAATTTGGTTTCATTAAAATTTTCTGGTACTTTTCTTGTTTTAATTGCATATATAGTACATAGGACGATTAACGCAGCATCATAAGCTAATGAATATAGGAAGTGGTGCTCTGGGACATTGCATGTTAGCACCACTTCATATCTGGTTGGATAATCTGGTCGAGTTCCTGAAAAATCGATTAGGTTCATTAACATCGTTTCTACTCATTAAATCCTTGATTTTGTAATAATTTTGCTTCTTTGAGCAGTTATAGATTTTCTACAGAATTCCCTTTGCGTAAATATATATCACTCCTTTGAGACAGAAAATCAATTTTGGCTAAATAAAGGCTTATTACCAGGTGGAACCGCAGAAAGCCAAATGAGAGATCCAATAAGTTGAACACCCGCTAACAGCACAGTAAGAAGCACTTGCGATATCGGTGAAATGCAACGCGGTCTTTGTACGGTGCGTTTCGCTTGTGAGAATATCCGAGCAATACGATTTGTTTTTACAAGTAATGAAGCGTACAAACATGAGAAGGCGAATCCAATACCTAAAAAAAGCAAATTTTTCTAGCACAAATTTCTCGAACTAGAGTTGGCTAACAGCTTTGCTAAATGATGACAGAACTGTAATTGTATACTCTACTTCAAAAACTAAAGATCGCTGAGGTAAGTTTCAACAGTTGCACTTAACTGACTGACAAATGAGCCGGTGGTTGTCAAAGTCTAAAAGTTATCTGTTTGAAGCATATACTGAGTTATACCTGTTCTTTTGATGGCACATATTAAAGGAGTGGGTTTAGAAACCAATACAAAAGTCATTGAGTAACACATGATCATGGAGAAAAGTAATATGTAACTAAGTTCTCGTCCAGAGGCTTTTATTACAGGAGTTTCGTTATATCTAAAATTACACGTTTTATTGAGCAAAAGGTTTTTTAGATTCTTATGGTAAACGGGTGGGACGTACATATACTAAAAGAACTAAAAATATGAATTACTTTTTTCCTTTTTTTTGAAATAATTTTTTTTTGGAATAAGAGGTTCCATTTAGACGTAGAATTATTTCTTATATTTGTGTAACAGTTTGTTTTTGGTCTTAAGTTTTCTGTATCGTACCTGATGTATATAACTACTACTCCCAAGGTTAAAAAGATACCAATGCCAGCAATTACAGCGGGAACGATTGAGTGCCTGAATTTGTTGAAGGTACAGATATAGTAACAGAGAAAAAAACTTTGTCATCTAAAGTCGAAATGTACATCTGAATATCATCTTAGTGGTGGAGTTGTTCATGTGTAAGTGTTCATCGACATACCAAGTTGTCCATCTCATATGCTTTAAGTCGACATCAGCGATATTATAACAACTTGTGCGGTTTGCTGTTGGTAGTCGACCTTCGCCACAGTCCATACAAGTAGTTTCGTTGATTAGATATTCATAGTCTTCACATTTACTACAGGCCCAGCAGCAAGTTTCATCCTAAAAGTGTCACCAGAGACGGTCTAAACAAGAAATCGCGTTTAAAAGAGTCTGTTTCTTTGTCCATTCGTGAAGTTTTTTGCGTGGTGCACACATCTATTTTATCGATTTGCTGCTATTTGCTCTAGTCAAGGCTACTTTTTCAGATAGAAGAAAAACAAAAGTTATTTCGGGTTTTTTCTAGAGGAATAAAATAATCATTAAATAAATGAAGGCGAAACATATTACGGCTTTTATAAGTTGTTTCCTTTCACCAAGTTTGCAATTTTCACTGCAAAACGATCTTGGCATTGCATAGTCTTTCCAGATTGTTTTGAAATCATACATTTCCAGCTGAAAAATTTATTTCTCTGTCACCTGTACACATTGCTTTAGAAATTTTTATTTTGGCTGAGTGTTAAAAAGAAAAAAAGATGAAGACAAAGCTACGCTTTTTTTCTTTTAAGTACTAAACTGTACCGATACAGTACCTGCAAAAAGTTTTTGCAGCTCTGCTTCATTTTTTTTTTTTTGCGTCAATTTTAAAATATTATAGCCACAATCACTTTAAAAGTTTTCTAGGGGGAAAATGGAGAAACGGACATCGACCGATATTTGTTTCATAATCATCTCAATGGCCATCCGATTGTAATTTACGTGGATTAATGGGTAGCATATTATCAGAAGAATTTTCAGAACTTGCGAAAAATGGTGTTTTGTGAAAAAAAATTAAGCGGACTAATTTATCGTTAAAAATTTTAAGCTATTTTTGCTGAGGTCGCGGCCGTTGAACACTAGTCTGATTTATTTTTAGCAGGAAGGTACGGCGAAAGTCACCCACTTTTGCATATATTTATAATAATACTGAGCCACAAGTTCCATGTCCATAAGTTAAAACGGTAATCAGATGGCCAAATGAATTTCTTTGTGCAACTGCTCCGTAGATAGAGAACAATTTTTTTGATGTTCAGTAAATTTTGAGATTGCCTCTCCAAACAAATCAGTACCAAATTTTAGAGGGAGAACAGCTGTTGTGAGGTTCTTAGAACAGTTGAAGAAGTTTTAATGTTTACTTGACTCCTACTTTTATAACCCATTTTTGCACATATCGGTGTAGTTATATATAATTCTTATTAGAGACACGAAAACACGTTTTTATCAAGTGTTTGCGAATTAAAGTTTTACAGTCTGCTAAAAGCCCACATTTTAAAAAATAGAAGTTGCTCAAGTCAAGATTAACTATAGTTAATAAGTTTTTTACAGTTTTTCACTCCCTACGACATCGTTTTATAAACCGAACTTAACCTTCAAAAAAAAAAGAACATTTATCTAAGGCAAAAATATGTTGAAAGAAAAACCTTTTCTTCGGACCATCGTCCAATTTCAACATAATCGCCTCGCTGACCTCCTTCGCTAGTTGTCCTGAACAGTAAAAATTGTTTATATTGAGTCTTCCTGTTGAAATCACTGATAGTGCACAGAGATGTATATTTCTGTACAATATTCTTAAATTGTTTCCAAATAATGACGTTGAGAGGAGCACTGAATATTAATCAACAGAAATTTACCTAGCTATTATTAAATAATCGTAGTTGCAAAAAAAAAAAAAAACATTATACAACCCTTGGAACTCTGGAGAAATAATTAAACAAATTGCTTTTTAATAAGGTATAAAGTAAGTTTATCCATACGCTGATAAAAACCAGACTTTTGGCAGTCTTGTCAACTAACTTTGTCTTGTGAACTGTATCAAAAATACAGCAGTTTACGGTCAAGAACTTCAAGAACTTTACAAAATGATTATAAATTTTTCAAAAAAATTTGTAAGCTTTACAATATCGTCTTTAAAAATGATTATCATAGTCTTTGATGATTTTCCTGAATTTTTTCTCTTTTTTGTTCAAGCATAAGCTCTAAATGGAAAAAATTAATATATTCTTGGTCTGCTTGAACACCTTAAAGTTTACAATAAAAAATTTTTACAGTTCAAAAAATTTGATGAACAGTTGTGCTCAGTCTATAGCTTTAAGCTGTAAATTAAGTTCTTTTAAGTCATACGAAAACGTGGAATGACATGGAATGTTATTCGGTTGCAACATTGGCTTGTCAATTTGAACATACAAAGGAAAGTTATCACAGTTATAAAGAACCAGTGTTCTTAAACTGATTGTCTAAGTAGCCGGGAAAATTTAGACTTAGGTAACAAAAATTGTAAATATCATTAAAAATATCACAAAAAAGTTATGGTAAGGCTTAATCCTACACCGAATCACAAGTGAGTGAGTGGACGATGCGAGTGAGCAAAAAACTGCTTCCGCCAATTGTGAAGCTGGAACCGTAACTTAAAAGCAACTAAATTATACTCACCAAAAAAGTGAAATTCTATTTCTTAAGAACAGTTATGTAGTTTGTTATAAGTTCAGGGCTAAAGTTGTTGTAATGTTAGGCATATTTAGAAAATTATCAGCACTACTGGTTGACTCTGACAGAGCAACAACCATCTGAATTTTTTTCACTATTTAAAAGCGCTACAAACAGCCATCTTCATTAAAAAAAAAGAAAGCTTAAATTTAGCTAATTCAAAAGCTTCAAATTTGTTTCGCCTAAGCTAAATCTTTTGTTGATAAACAGGAAAAGTTATGCTTAAAACTGTGTACAAACCGTCTCTGATTTCTGCTCGGTTGATAGTTCAAGATAGTGTAGTGAGCTGGACCATCTCCTTGAAGACTAAAGCGAAATTTTTTCTGGACAATATCTGAAAAAAAGAAAAAAAGAGGAGCAGTTTGTTACGGCGTAAATTACAATTTGTCTATTTTTTTTAAAGAAAAGCTGCACAAAATCTCATTATATTCATGCTGTTTATGAGTTAAAGATAGGAATAAGTATGTCTTCAATTTAAAAAATTGGTCAACAAATGAAATTTTAAAACGACGAACATAAACTTTACAACAAATAAGGAAGTCATTACTGGTAAAATTGACTTTTAAAAGATAGTTCTGATAAAAATCTGCTCCATCGATGTTGTCCATTGCGTAGCAAAGATGTGGCTTTTTTGCATTTCGTGTTATCCACGATGTTTCTACTGTATCATTAGGACATTCGGCTTTTTTCAGCGCCTAAACTGAGAAAAAAATAAGATGTGGACTTGAAAGCACAACAGAAAAGAAAAAAGTTGAGGATTACTAGATGTCACTTAGTTTCTGCGTGCACAATAAGACTTTTTGAACAGTTAACCGTTGTTCAGCAGTTTTTTTAGCAAGGGGTATATTGAAACTGAATTTGGTTGATTCATAAAGACAGCAGTTTTTTCTCTTAATCTGTTGTTTTAAAAACGATATCTAAATACCATAAGCACAAATAACGATTACTAACTTGCAGACCATATGCAATCGCAAATACTGCATCTATGACAAACTGAACCTTGTCATCAGGACTGAAGTTATCTTTGGTTTGTTTATGGTTTTCGCATCTGTAAATTTTGTTACTGTTTTTTTTTTTTTACAATTATGAAATAAAAATATATAGAAAGAAGAATTTTTCATCTATTATCCTGCACACAGAACACAAAATCTCAGTAAAACCTACTTATTTCCTGTGCTTTCTTCTGGAAGACCAAATTCGCAATCAAATTTTTGTCGCCATAATTCTTTTAGCCAAGCATTCCGCTCAAATTCTTTTTTACCAGGGTTCAGCGACAAAAAGTACTACAAGTAATAATTGTCAAAATAAAAAAAAAAACAGGTACTTGCGTTTGTAATTGAAGTTTAATACAAACACTGTTTTTCATCTCTCATAAGTTTTAGACAAAAGAAAAGAAGAACACAAAAATAAATAGACAAATTTATAACTTTTATTTATAAAAGGCAAAATTGTTAAAGTGGGAAAAAAGAGAGAGTGAAGTCAAGCTAAGTATATAAAAGTTGCCATTGAAATTTTCTGTATAATTATATTACATTTTCAAATGAAGGGACACGTTTTGATTCCAACATCAAAACTATGGCTCCTTCAGCTGCTTCCCGACGGTTACCAAGTGTATATGCTTCATTATGACGGTCCCAAGCTTCACTGGCTAACCTAAACTCTACCGTGTTGAAAACAAGTAAAATCAATTACAACGGTGCACAGAAGTATAAATGCTAGAGCAAAGAAAGGCTATATTTTTAAAGAACAGTCAATAATTTTGACAGTATAACAATTTAATAAGTGCCATCGACACCGACTCAACAAAAAAAAGAAATTTTATACCAAATGATTTTTTTCTTCTTTCTATTCTTTCCAATCAAATTCATTCTTTTAGCAGTTTGCAACAATAATTCGGGAATATATTCAGTGCCAACAAACAGTACAACTACTCGAGCTCCTTCTTTTTTTTCGGGTTGTAACCTAAATACTATTGTCAAGCGATAGTATAAAAATCAACTGTAAAATTTTTTATTCGTTTATGCAATTTTTGACTTAATATTAGTGTGAACAAAAGCAAATTTAATTAAAACTTGTTTTTCAAAAGTATATTTTATTAGAAAGCTTTAAGACACCAACTTTTTCACCAAGTTGTCAATGGATTCAATCATTGCGGCACGTTTTGTTGATATTCGTTCTTCAATGGCAATGCAAATGTTCACTTTTCGAGCTTCTTTTTTAAATGCATCAGCTCCCAGTTCACCGTATTCATCAGCAGAAAATACAAGAGATAGATATGTCCAATTAAAATGTAATGCTATATCAATCATCGCTCGGGCTTGATAATTATCGCTTGGAACCGTCCTGCAAATTGGTGGTGTACTGTAAAAGTTTAGAAGATCGAGAGATATAATCGAAAATAAATATTGCCAACAAATGATATACCTAGCAAAATATTCAAAACGATTTTTATCGCTTAAATCTGCATTTGTACTTGCTGGACTCACTTGAGCAATTTTAAATAATCTGAGCAAATTAGCAATCTGAAATTATCGCACTATAAAAAAGTTTAAAAATAGAAAATCTTCTGAGAGTAGAAAAAAGGAACAAAACAGTTATAAACTCTTTTTTCTTTTCAAAATTTTTTTCCAGATTTTCAGTTACCTGTACAGTAACTGAGCTATAACTACCACCAACTACAGCAGCAACTTTTCGCTTAGCAAGTGGTCGACGGGATTTCGGACGACTTCCATCTCTACATTGGAATTCAGATGCGTCATTGGTGCCTATTAAGTCTCTGACAAAATCAAGACTTTGGTTAAGTGCAAATGCCGGATTTGAACACGAGTCTAGTATCAAAGCGCCCTAGAAAAAACGAAACAATACATACAAAAAAA
>UXUI01009018.1:6266-16803 GCA_900576705.1 Enterobius vermicularis
AATTATTGTACTGTTGTAAAGAAGCAAAAAACAACAACAAAGAATTACAAAGAAACAAAAAAATAGAAAAAGAGATAGAGACATATTGTAAATTTGAAAATGAATATTCAACTAATACTTGGCAACAGATACATATTTGTTTTTATACCTTTCGTCTTAAATTTTTTTATGCTGCTCTTTATCGTCATTGATGCTTCTTCAACAGCGATGAACGACCTACAGAGATACGGTGTTGTAATTTTGAATCAACAATCAATTATCTAACAAAAGACTGAGCTAAAAACTTTTTTTTCTTTTTTTTTTTTGCTTAATTGTACTACTTAGATTGATTGTTTCATCACCAATTTCTTGACACTAGAATATTTTTTATGAATTTTATTTTTATTGCCGAAAATGTACTCCACCTCTTTACATTTTTTACTTCTTTTTACTTCGCCCTCTTCGCTCTTAGAAAGGTCGACCGTTAATATTGTCACCACTTTTTCTAAGTTTATTCTTTGTACATTCCAGAAGGAAGAATTGTTTCGGTTTTCAAACTTTACAACTAATAAAGACATTATTTTTCGATGCAATAACGTCTAATTTCTGTCAACAGTTTTGCTGCTTCTTTCTACCCAAATTAGGAAAAACGTTTACAATTTTACTTCATTCAGTTTAGGCAAGATTCATTTTCCTTCCACTTCTCTTCCACATTAACCGTTTTTCAATTTTTGATAACAAATAATGCTAAGACTTTAAGAATCAGTCAATTCAGTCAATTACTGCTAATCTATAATCTTCTAAGCTATTATAAAGAGGTATACCATGCTTAACTGTTAAAGAAACAGCCGATTACATATTCTGTCGCATTAGGAAACAACAAAGAGCCCTTTAGAAAACTATGGTACCCATAACACTCCAGAAACAAGCTATTTTACAAGGCTGTTTGTATGATAAAACCTATAGGTCCAAAATGCAATTCAAAAGCTATAGTAGCAAAAAAAAAAAAAACAAATTGCTGTTCTAAGTCTAGCCACTGACAACAGAAAGAGCAAATTGTGATGAACGTTGTCTAGCTTAGGTAAGCAAATATCTCGACAGAGGATCAGCTTGCCGTTTGATACTGATATGCCTCTTCCCCTACCAATTTTTTCACGTTTATCACCATGTTTTTATGACACATTTATCAAAAAAACAGGTCTTCTTAAATTAGTTTTTGTTTTCTATAACAAAAACCAGAACCTTATGCATTTTCGTCATTATTAGACAACAAGTGCTTTTGAATTTTAACGCTGTTTTGGTGTCTACTCCTCGTTTTTGCTGTTCAATTGCACCTATATATGTGGAAAAAATCCTATATAAACTGACGTTTCTGTGGTCAAACAATAGATGTGTTCACTGGTAAAACATTGTAAAGCTGTCAGAATAAGAATCATGCACTCTTAAGATCTCTGACTACAAGCAATTCCCTTGGTATGTACTTGAAAATGTTGGTTTACGTTATGCTCTATCCAAAGTTTTTCGTATATACAGTCTAATAAAACACTAGAAAATTTTAACAATATTATCGAGATTCTATTGCATTATTTTATGAGTAGTCCTTACATAGACAAATTGCAGATGTATCTTACACTTGGCTTGGTAACAAAGTTATGTTTGCTCCTGTCCAGAAAAATTTTAAAACACTTTTAAATTGAAATTATTCGGTTTATACACATTCTACTAGAACCAGAGAAGAGAATATAGTAAAAATGCTCATCAGTGACAAAATTTTTTTGTTTTATTAGTACTTTTAGAGGAAAACCAAGTAAATATGACAGGTTTTCAGCCGTTTGTCTTTTTTAAATATCAGAGGATGAAGATCACATTACAAGATGTTATTTTGCATGATAAATGATGAAGTCATAAAATGAGGGCAAGCAATAATTTTTAAAAAAATATGTATTATAGTGTTTGTTTAGTAAGCTAAAGCAATGCAGTAAAAGTTAGAAAGAAACAACTAAGCAAAAAAGTATACAGTTGTAGTGCGTCCATTAAGAATTCCAGAAGTAGACATACAAAGTTCTTGAAAACAAACGCTCAAATTCTGCCACCAAAAAATTTACCGTGCCCTTTCCTATTTCATCATGTTTAAAAAATAACTAGGTCCCTCAATACAAAAGAAGTCCCCAAAAAGTACTCGTACTGCTGTAGAAGTGACCAGGTGAAGTCTAAGAATAATCAGGAGGTTGCTAAAAATGGAAAGTGAAATATCCAGAGAAAGAGTTATCCACTGTTTACCAACATGTTCAAATATCCGATAAAAACGAAGTCCGTAGAGAGGCCATAGTATAAATAAAAAACTTCATCAAAGATTCTGAGAAAATTGGAATAAATATATAGAAATACAGTTTACGTGTACTAATAAAAAGAAAGTAAAAAATTGAACGGCGTTATAGAGCATAACAACAGAATGAAAAAATGGGGTAGAAGAAACTTATCAACATTAGTTTAACAACTTGAAAAACTTTTGACAAATGACCCGGTACAAATAGGAGTTTCTTTAAAAATTGTTCAATCAGCAGTATCATTCGTTTTGATGATTACAGTCGCTATAATACCCAAACTTTCACTGCCCCGATATCATAGAAGCAAATCTTCCAGCACAGTGGCTTTTTCTCATTTAACTCTATTATTCTTAGTTAATCTGGTACAGTTGAAAAAAGAAATAAGCAGAAAAAATATTCAACTTAGTAAAATGGTTAAAATCTATTGCTGACAGAGGTTTGCCAAAGAGAGTGGGAGATAGGGATGGAAAAACAAAAGCAACATGCATAAATTGCAAAATCTGAGAACTCGGTTCTGCCATTAAAACATAATTAACATTGCCTCAGAAGTACGATTCATTTTATTTGTAAGTAGACACCCAAAATCAAAAAGCAGTGGTGTTTAACCGACTTTTCAAAAATTACCTGTATCTAACGCCTGCGAAAAGAGCGAATTTGATATTAAAGTTCAATAAAACAGAAGAGCGATCGCTATACAATTCTGTGTCAGAAATATAGCTATTTTTAAAATTCTTTTTACACAAACATTAAAAATTTACAGCATCATTATGAAGCACGATACAATTAAATCGCAGCTAGATATTGCAGAAATGTATACGATTTTAGCGTCTAAACGTCATAAACGCGAGTATAGAATAGAAAAAAATTTTAGAATAAGAATTTACAATTGCTCGAGCTTACAAACGATATAACGATGACCCGATAACACCGCATAACAGTTTTTTCAAACATTTGACAATATAAACTGTGAAAAACTGGTAGTTTATCATGAACATCATACTACGATTTTGTTAAATGAACTTTGTACAGATAAAAGGGTCAGTAGTCAAATGTTCAGCAAAACACATCAAGTTGTTTTTTTGTATTGCTTACATGAAATAAAAAGTCACAGATGAGTATTTCAAAAAACACTTCTAATTTGACAAATATTTGTGTACAATTTGTGGAAATGACTAAGAGAAGTAAACGAAAAAATTGCAGAAAAATTACCATTCAAAAGAAGAAGTTCACGGGAACAGTCTGCGCTGGCGACAACGAGCGTCTACCGGGCCGCCTTGGAAAACAGTCAAAACAGTCTCCATCAAACTGATACAATAAAAATCTGACAAAAGATCATGTCTTTCAAACCTTCTGTCTTTGAGCATAACTTAAACATTTGTTTTGTTCAACGTTATTGTTAAAAGTTTAACCGAAAATTAGGTAAACATTAATTTTTTTTATTCAGTAGACGTTTTTAGCTCTTTTCGGTTTAATTATATCAAAGGAGAAAAAACCAATTGTTGGTGTTTGGGGTCGAAACTTGGTAATCAATAGTAACATAGTGTTTTTTTTCTAGATTGCCATCTAATCTAGAATAGTATTTATAATCGAATTCGTTTGGTAGCTTAGTGATTTCAGAAGAACAGAAGGCTTATTTACATATATTGACCTATCAATTCATTGACTTTTATAAACACGGCGTAAGAGATCGACAAACGTTGAGCAAAAATAGACGAAAACAGTTAATAAAGTTGTGATTACCTTAGAAAGCAGGTGAAAAAGCAAATGCATCTATTTTATAAGTTGAAAAAAACTAATTTTCTGCTATACCTGTTTTGCAGTTTGATGCTTGGGTAAAAAAAAATAACATTTAGAAAAGAATAAAATAAATCTACTTAATTGAAATGAGTTAAAGGTGTTACTCAAGTGAATATTATAAGGTATAATACACCACTACAGAATATGAAACACTTTAAGTCCTATTGGCTGCCCGGCATTATAAGACGCTGACGAAGTTTGAGAAAATGCTTCTGTTTATTTTTGGGAAAAAAAATACTCAGAAACTGCAAAATTAAAACTTTTTTTGGAGAATAATGAAAATTTTTTTGTTTTATAGCTAAAATTTGTACGAGAATTTGTAACTTCCGACAAAAGAAAAGACTGAGAAGGCTTCTTAATTTTCTAATTTTATAAAGCTTTATTGCAGATGCAAAAGCCAACAGAAGCTCAAAATTTTTTCAAGCATAGTTATGAAAACAGCCTTTGTTTTCACCAGAAAGCAAATCAATTCACAAAAAAAGAAAACAAAAGATGAAATTAAGTCAAATTAAGTAATAATATTCAAAAATAAACCAGCTGCTAAAGCGTTTTGTGCGGTTTACACTGTTCTTTTTACTGCTTTTTTCTTTTTTCAATATTGATAAAATGTACAGGTAAATTAGAGTACTTTAATTGTAATCACTGGTAAAGATCTTTCCCAATATCTCGACCAAAAAGTCATTTAAAAAGTATTTTAGTTAAAATAATGTTGGTTCTTTAACTTTCTAAAACTTATCGTGGCGCAAAAATGCTTCACTGCGTAACGCTGACAATGCAATTGAGGTAAAAACAGCCAAAAATTGCAGGACAAAAATTGCACGAAAGCTACAGAAATTTTCTTGGTTTCTCAATTTTTGCGGATTAAAAGACGCCTTAGCAAGCCAAGCGAACAATTTTATCGTATAAAATAGTAAAATATTTGGCATCATTCTTTTTTGTTAACAACATTTGGCTTCATCATTCTTATTGGAGAAAAACAAGATTGATTACGATGTTTAGACAATAGTAGCCGCCGCTTTTTATTTTTTTGAATTTGTGGTCTAATCGATTTGGTTTTTGCTTAACAAACCTAATCTTTCCTCAGTTGCTTGTTTCTTTAACAAACTTGTAATTTCCATAACTTTTTAATGGTGAAAATTGAAGTACTGCAGAATAGCGCTGGACGCTTTTATTTTGTTTGTTTATTTCTTTAATTCCAATGTAGTCTTTGTTTCTTTTAGACTTACTGATTGTTTGTTTATTCTGCAAAACGGATACGAGAAGCGACAATACAAAAAGTAGAAGTGAAAAGTTAGAAACAATAATTAATTCGGTCAAGCAATTTGGGAGGCTTTTCTTCTGTCTTCGTTTCCCCCATAAAAAAGCTTTTTTTTTTCAGCCCACTCAGTACGAAAAAAATAAAACTTTGATTTCCTGCCATTTATGGTCTTCTTCCTGTATAGCAGGAAAAAGGAGAGAGAGCATCAAGTTGTTGTCACTTGGAGAAACAAAGTATGGTAAAAAATGAAAAAAAATACAGAAAATTCACATTTAAGAACCTTCTGTACATAAAAAATAACACAGTTCTTCAGATCTTTGATATCTGCTTCATCTTTTCACTTTTGTCGGTGTGGAACTATCTTTCAATTTTTCTCTTCTTCAATGGCAAAGACGGATACAGATACAAAGAAACCGTCTACTACAGCCAACCTTTGATAGGATACTCTTTTTCATGTTGTCTTCTCTTCATTCTTTACTTAACAAAGTAGTATCTTCGGAAGCTCAATCAGCCTAACGCACAGTGCCACCTTCAAAAAAATATTTTTACTTGGGAATTTCAGAATTAAAATATAAAATAATTTGCTTCAGCGTTGATCTGATATTCGAATTTTACGTCACTTCTTTTATCCTTGTCGAAGGGGCCTCTTAATAGATCTGCGGCGTCTACATGCACAGCCAAATATTGCAATATTGCAAAAATACTAAGAAGTAGAAGTGCAATGTAACCAAATTAATTGCCTTCTCAGTGAGTTTCTAAAGGTTTATCTGAATATTTGTCCCCACCTTCTTTTTTCGTTTTTTCTTATGTTTTTCTCAACGCCACAAAGTTCTTTCCTCTTAGTAGCTGCCTTTCCAAGTTGAAATGTCTGAAAGAATAACAAATCTAATATATATTAAAACATTTTGAATCCTACCAGTTTGTCTAACGCTTAAGAAATTTTCAAGCTATTTTCGTACTATTGTATGCACTCGTTAAGTCAGTTTCAAAAACGATGACTTAGAGCTGCAGAAAGTTTTAACAGTCTAAAAGTGTACAAAGGATTGTTGCAAAAAAAGAAAGAGTAAAAGCAGTATTAAAAAATTAGTCAAAAAGTTGGTAGAATAATCACACCTTTGCTGTGGTCAAAGTGTGAAGTTCTTTTATAATGAAACTTAAATTTGAATTTTGTGCGCCTTGTGTAGCGTGAAGCCATTGGTATCGTTCACGTTAGCGTCGAAAAAATGTTTTTACAAAAACTACTTCAAACTTTCTTCAGTCATTTATTCGCTTTTTTTTTCTTTGACACTTAATATAGCGTAAAGTTTTTAATCCAACTATGCAGCTTTACTTTTGATCTCTGTTTACTAGTTAGGTGAATCAAGTCGTAGTTACTGTGTTTGCTGTAAAGGAATAAAGTTGCCTTTAACTGACTCTACGAGTAAAGATGCTCACAAGCTGTCAGTGCAATAAAAATACATTTTTTTGCCTTATAAATATAGCATTTTTATGCCATGATTCATGTTCTCTTTGTCTAAAATAAAAGAAAATTTTAAAGTTTTAATAAAGTTTAGTTTTCACCTGATAAACCGTCTTTGTGTTTTCCTGAGAAAGCTGTAGATGCTCTATTTTATTTGAATCAATCACTGAAATTATGCCATATTTCAAAGTTGTAAACTTTGGTAAATATTTTCATTCAATAACACAACCTTATTATAATGTCAATCTAAAATATAAGTTTTTTAATATAGTAGCCTTATTATTGTTATCTTCATATTATTATTATTATTGTTATTATTATTATTATGATTATTCTAACATATGAGCATTTGCTGGTTCATACAGTGTTGTACAATGGCATTGTTAAATGATTAACGTAAACGCGGAATGAAGCAGTTGGCGAGGTGGTATCAATTAGTATTAAAAAAATTAGGCTTAAAAAACCTTGGTAGCACTTGGTGTACCATACTAGAACCTAAGTGCTTGCAATAAACAGGCTACTGCTTGCTTTGTTGGCTTCAAGCGGGAATGAATATTTGATCATTTTTCTTCTATTTTTTAAGCGCTTATTTAGTGGTTCGCAATTTACCTTATTTAGCACTTTAATGTAACTAATATTTTACGTAATCATTTAATTTTTTCCATTTAAATGTATTAATTCTTGCATTGAAGAGCAGTTTTATTCTTGTTAGTAAAAAAGATTCAAATTGTTCAGTTTTAAAAGTATATATGATAACACAAAAATAATGATCAAAATTTCTGTCAGCTATGGCATATATTATTAATACTTAACAAAGTTAACTTTCTTTTTTATTTAGGTAACTTACACTTGTCAATTTTTAATAATGTAAAGTATTCTACAGTGAAAACAATGCAAGTGGTGACTACATAAATTCAGTTTTGCAATAATTGAGTGTTATTCAAAAAGTATTAGACGTCTAGTCTAGAACCAATGCAGTTTAATATAAACGTAAAAAATTTAAGTTTATTTAATCAGTCAAAAAAATAAAGCATATAATTAAGTGTGGCAAATAGATGAAAGTTACAAAGACAGTTTTACCGATAACTGTTTAGGTGATAAGTATGATTAAAATACTTGTACTTTTCATCAACTATCTTTACTGCAGAGACTGTTACCGACGTTTACTAGCCGACTGTTTGAAAAAATACTCTATTTTATTTATTTATTAATTTGTTTTTTCTTCCATCTTTTTTTTCTGTAATATATACTAAAAATTTTTATGATTAGTTTCTTTTATCACTGATATAACAGCGTTTGCCTAGAAAAAGTAATGAACAAAAAGTCTGCGTTACGTTTTTGATACATTGTTAATATCATTTTCCAATGTGAAGCAAACAAATCTAAAAAAGTATAGAAGAAAAAATTTTTTTAACTTTGAAAGTTAAGTAAATTTTAAATAAAAAAAAAATTTGAACGTAATAATAATTATGATAAATTTTTGTGGATAAAATTTGGCAAAAATATTTTTGAAAGGTAGTACCAAATAAATACTAACAAGCTGATAGGTTTTTTTTTTGTCATTGTAAAACTGTTTAATTTTAGATAACTTTTTCTTCCTTTTTTTTTGTCATTTTTTTCAGAGAACAATTGGAATATCTAATGTGGCTTCTTTATTTTTTCAGTTTTAAGGTTGCTGATTTTAAATCTGAGTTAGTTAACAGAATTAATCTAAATTTTTACATTGCATTTCAACCTTTAGTGACAGTCGATTATTGTCTGTTGTTTTCAATGTTGCCGTTGTTTATTGATAAAAAAGATTAAATTGATAAAAAAAAAAAAGTTTTTTTGTTTGAAATTTTTCTAAAAAAGTGCAAAAAAAGAAGTATGTGAATATTGTTGTAAAAAATACTGTCTCCGTCTTCCCTCTCTTTTTTTTTGGCTTTTAAACAGTTTTTTATTACAATTTGCCATCACCAAAAAAAAAAAAAGATTTTTTATTTAATTGTCGGCTTTGGCTAACAAATATTTTTATGCACTCATTACAGAATATTAGAAATTTTTATAAATTAATTGAGACAAAAATTTATCGGTTTTTTTTCTTTTTAGGGTGACAAGAAACTGTAGAAGAGTTTACAGATGGACATCAAAGTGGAGTCAATAGAACAGGCAGCTGAAGAATTGATGTGGATCAATGATTTTGCCAAACAGCAGATATATTTGCAAAAAAAATTTGCTAATAAATCATCCAGTAAGTAATTTTAATTCAATCGAACAAATATTTCAAATAAATGTAACTGAAAAAGTGACATTTAAGCATATATTACCACAGTGGTAAACCACTAACTTACTTTTTTTCCTCTGTTATAATTTTTTTTCAACAATATAGAAACTATGTGCAAAAAAAAAAAATAAATAAATAAATAAAATAAAAGAATAAATAAGCATTTGTATTTCTTTAAAATTTTATACTTTTGTTTAACTGAACAAATTGAAATGTAATTAAGCAAAATATTTTAACTTTTTATGCGAAAATTATTTTTTTTGATAAAAACATGGGTATATTTGAAGCTTTAATGTTCTAACTCAAAATAGTTACGGCGTAGAATCAATGCTCGAAAAGAATTGCTAAAGAAAGCTACCTAGTTTAATTTATCAATCAATCGGTTCGATCCATTTCTTCAATTTGGTACTAAATTAGTTCAACTTTAAAAGAAGATAAGAAAAACAAAGTTAGACAAAATCTTGTTTTGATAAGATCGATTAATGTATTTCGTCAACTTTTTTTATTTTTTTTTTTTTCAGTTGGTCGTCACTTGATAGTTCCAATAAGATGACTTTAAAAGTGAAGATTAAACCAACTTGTCGTCTATTCGTCTAAATTATTTTGTTCAGATTAGAATATGACAAAAAAAATATGCTCAAAAAAGTTCTTGACAGACTTTTTTTTGTTTTTTTCTTTTTTGTTCTTCTGATTTTTCACAAGCTGTTCAATTACATACACAGTCATGGAGCTGTTACTAAGAAGCAACAGAAATTGTTGCAGATGTTAGTAAAAAGCAAAATTACCCTTCTGTAAAATACTACAAAAATAGTTACTTTTAATCAACTTTTTATCAGTATGTTATAATTCCCTCTTTTTATTAGGCTGGCTTTTCAAATCGGATGATTATGAAGGCCTCTGCTTCAATGAAACCGACCTCAAAGTTTGTAAAGGTTGTTTTTTTTTTTCTGACCAGTTTGATGTGCATCTGATCTGTGCTAATGTCTCTAACAAAGATAAAGAAAATGTAAAAAGTTGTGTATGAAAGCTTTTATCGTTTTGAAAACTTATTAAATTCATTAATTTTATTACAGTATTGCTTAAGTGAGTTCTTCAAATGCCAGTAAGTTACAAAAAGTGGCGAACCAGATTTCTAAAGAAAACTTTCCAGTGATAAGTTTATTTTGGTTTTGAAATCAGTTACAACGAATGTTTACAGCGTCGTCTTAGAAACACGGTTTCTAAGTCATATAATACTATTAACTTTGCAGAGGATAATTCAGCTATTTCAGGCTTAGTTGAATAACTACATTTTCAACTTTTTTAGCAGAAATTCATAAGCCTCTTTATGTTACAACGTATGTTCTTTTTAAACTAAGAATTGAAGCATTAGAAAAGACGTTTGATTACTTTTAAAGATACTTTAAACGGTAGCCTTTATATGAATCTGTGCTTGTGAAGAGATTTTACTGTTA